>JAJPUD010001536.1:43245-56359 GCA_023553655.1 Myrmecobius fasciatus | reverse complement strand
TATAAGCCCAATAGAAATGCTGCTGGGTCAAAGGGTATGCACAGTTTAATAACTTTTGGAGCATAGCTCCAAATTGTTCTCCAGAATGGCTCTTACTCATTTTTTTAAAAAAGCTTTGGGTCTGTTTAAAGCTGAGAAGCTGTGGCTTTTGTGGTTTGCCTTGGGGCAATTCAGATAATTAACTTCCGTTGTTGGGCCAGTCAGGCTAGGACCTTGAGTTTGCAAAGGATTACAATCTGCCTTTCACAAAGGGCAGATATGCCAAAGCACCTGCCCACAATCAGGGCAGAATGTCCCGAGTGCCTCAGATACACTCCCCAGGTATTTAGAATTTCTGCCACACTGTGTCCCACCCAGTTTCCTGCCCTCTCTCCCGGATGCCTGGCAAACTGCTCAACCTTCTGCCCAACTGAAACAGACCTGTTATGAAGCTCTTCAAAGGTACCTTCTGCAAGAAATGTTTTGTAGTCCAAATATTTTGGGGTTCTTTGACTTAAAAATCAGTTCAGAGGCTTAATCTGCTGTTGATTTGAGAACAGGTCATAGCAGGACACAGAGAGTCTTGGCTCTGCCCCTCTGACTTTTTCCACTCCTTTATTATTAATTACACATGCACAATTCCACTTTGAATTCATCCCCTTCTCTCTACTCACACAACTGGTCCAGTAGAACAGGTCCACTTTGCCTTATTGCAAGAATACTGAAGCAGTCAAAACAATATTCTTAAAACATAATTTTGACTTTATGACCTTATTCAGGGACTTCAGAAGCTTCCATCTGCTTATTGGGCAAAATACATGCTCCTCAGTTTGGGATTGAAAGCCAATCATGATCTACTTTTTTTTTCTTTTAGTATTATTGTACAGTGTTCACCATTCATTCTTATATTTCAGCCACATCAGCTTCCCTGCCCTCCATTTCTGCTCTTGTACCATTGCATAAATTATCTGCCCAACATTCCTAGAATGCACTCTTTGCTCACCTCTAACTTTTAGAATTCTTGACTTTCTTCAAGACTTAGCTCAAGGACCAGCTCCTATGAAAAGTCTTTCTTGATCCTTCTCTTCCTCCTTCTCAAATGATCATATATCTATTTATCTATTTCCAAATGGTATTAGATTTGTTTTCATTTTTCTTTGTATCCTTAGTACTTATAGAACAATGCAAGGGTGCAAAGTAGGTGCTTTCCTAAATGCTTGTCTTATTTGCATTAGATTATGATTTTTGAACATAACAAATAAAACCTAGGTTTTTCTATATTAACCTATATCACCATTTTGTGTACATTCCATGTGAATTCAAAATGTGCTTTTTCCTATTGAAATCTTTGCATAAAACTTTGAGATCTAGTTTCCTTAACACTCTCTTTATTTCTATAATTAAAATTTATCCTTTCTTTGGACTTATCATATTCTGATAGTGAAGAGTTAAGATTATTATTATCCTTTCTTTTGCTATTTTCTACTGAAAGTTTATAAGCATTTCCTTATAAAATTTTATTGTAGAATTACATGTCTATATCTCTAAGATGGATATACTCTCATTCTGAATAGAATCTCATTTACATACTTTGATATTTTATGATTTCAATTTGACTTTGTCTGATATAATCAGTATAGCTATTACTTTTCATAATTTTTCAGTTGTATGGTAAATTTGGGAATGCCTTTTTTGTATAAATTTATTTGAATTTTTTGAAGTAGATGTATTTCTTTTAATTACTGTAGGCTTGATTTTAAAAAATGCATTCCATAACTTTTTCTTTTAATTGGGAAATTAATCTAAATAAAGGTGTAAGATGTATACACACATCTTTTTCTTCTAACATTCTTTTCAAATATTTATTCAATTTATTATCAAAATATTTTTTTCTTATCCTTATTAATACTGGAAGTATGTGGGTTTCTTTGAATTAAATTTCTTATTATTATTCAATCATGTTTGATACTTCTTGGCAGAGATATTGGAAGGATTTGCTATTTCCTTCTCCAGCTCATTTTACAGATGAAGAAACTGAGATAAACAGGGTTAAGTGATTTGCTGTAGATAACACAGCTAATCAAGTGTTTGAAGCCAAATTTGAACTCAGGTCTTCTCAACTCAAGGACTGGCACTCTACTATCCAGCTTCCCTAAATTGAATTTATCTTTTATCAGATAGGTGCTTTGATTTTGGATTACCTTTGGATTATCTGCTTTTCTTATTTTCTCTTTGCTTTTCTTTGTTTATCTTAATCCTTCCCTAAAACATAAGAATGTTTGAGACAATACAATATTCTGAGCATGATTACATTTTGTTAGGTATTGCTTTTTCTTGCTGTAAGAAGTGTGAACTGTTTATATATACATATACATACTATATATATATGTATATATATATATATATATATTTTTTCTACTTGAGAACTTGGTTACTGTTTAATTATTTCACTGAAATACATCTGTGCCTGCAAACTTTAAATCAAACAGACCTCTACTGGAGATAGATTGACCAAGTCCTTTCATCTAGTTGAATCTTGAAAATTACCTCCCTTCTATTCTGTACATTTCTTTAAGTATTTTTTAACATACATGTAGACTCTCCTATTAGGATGTCCAGCTCTTGGAGATAGGGCTGTTTTTGCCTCTCTTTGTATTATCAGTGTTTATCATAGTTCCTGGCATATATTAAGTGTTTATTAAATGCTTGTTGATTGATTAATGGATAGAGTAGTCTATTCTCATCCCCATTGCTTCTTAATTATTTATATGTTATTTTCCAATTGTCCCTTGTCTTCTTTGAGAAGTTAATTTTTAGGTTGATTTATGTAAGTTATTTTTGTGGATTTTTTCCCACCTTACAGATTTTTTTCCCTTTTCCTCTTATTGTTGGAGTTAAGCCATAATGTGTCTAGATAACTGAATTGTGAAATTTATAATCTCATTAATATGCATTCTTTCCAGGCAGACTGCAGCCTACCCTAATTTTCTTAATTAAACCTCCATAAAGGAGATAGCCAAGGTGACTTAGATCATTCTCTAGTTTTTTTTTAATCTGTGAAAATTAGTGAAAGATCAAGATTGTGAAGGATTGCCTAATAACCAAAAGATGATATTTTTTCCAATCTTCATGAGCTTTCAAACCTCTCCAAAATAGGAATCATCTAACAGTAATAAAGAAATTTCAATTGCCTTCATAATTGAGGACAACAAGATCCCCATATAAGATTAAAAACAATAACAACAGCAACAAATTGATGAACTAACAGTATAAATAACCAATATATTCCCTAATTCCCAACAAGTGCTCATCCAGCATCCCTTTCCCATCATCCAGAGCATCAGATGGGATGTAGAGGCAATCTCAAGACTTCCTAAATTGACTTACTGGTTTACAGCAGAACTGACCTCTAAAACCCAACCCCTGCCTCCTGCCCCCTCCAGTGCTATAGAGATCCAAACTCAAAATAACAGAAATTTCCTCAGTCTATGATAGCTACTTTAGAGCTTAGCAATAGAGAAGAGAGGGAACAGAATAGAACATATCTATACTTTGGTTTTTTCATCATGACACTTTTCCCCTTTTTCCATCCCTCATTCATGTTTCACCAATATTAGTTCTCTTCTCTGAGTGACATTTTGGAGTAAATAATTGGTCCAAGTTGGTTTGATAAATGCTTCTTTCTCTCTCTCTCTCTCTTTCTCTCTCTCTCTCTCTCTCTCTCTCTCTCTCTCTCTCTCTCTCTCTCACACACACACACACACACACACACACACACACACACACACACACACACATCCTGGCCCTCTATATCCCCTATTTCCTTCCATTCCTCTGTTCTTTTGCCCTCCTGCATAAAGCATAGCTATATTGTGATCCTAGCATGGCCTGAGCAGATTTCTATGGTTTAGTATTTGGATCTCCTCAGCACTGCAGAGCATGAGGGATGGGAAAAGGGGAAGAGTGTCATAGAAGTTACTGAAATACTTTGAGATCTAGCTTCCAGGGAAAATGCCATCAAAGGAGAAGTCAGAAAGTAAGCACCAGGAGAAAATAAGGCAAAAAGATTAAAATCACTAAAGATCTTAGAAGGAAGAAAAACTCAAAGACTGACCATAAACAGATAAACCAATAAGAAAGATAATGATAACAGGAGGAAATATGGCCACCAGATCTAGCAAAAGAGTATCTGTGAATGAATATTATAAGACAAAGGAAAATGATTTAACAGTTAATCAGGTAGAAGCTTTTTTTTTTTTTTGCTGAGGCAATTGGGCTTAAGTGACTTGCCCAGGGTCACACAGCTAGGAAATGTTAATTGTCTGAGACCAGATTTGAACTCAGGTCCTCCTGACTTCAGGGCTGGTGCTCTATCCACTACGCCACCTAGCTGCCCCTAGAAGTTTTTATTTTAAAAACATAAG
Source organism: Myrmecobius fasciatus (assembly GCA_023553655.1). Taxonomy (NCBI): domain Eukaryota; kingdom Metazoa; phylum Chordata; class Mammalia; order Dasyuromorphia; family Myrmecobiidae; genus Myrmecobius; species Myrmecobius fasciatus. The sequence continues at coordinate 51,956 of JAJPUD010001536.1, read as the reverse complement.
CATAGACAACTTTTAACATTCACTCTTGCAAAACCTTGTGTTCCAAATGTTTTTTCCTTCCTTTTCCCCCATTCTCTTTAGACAGCAAGTAATGAAATATATGCTAAACATGTACAATATTCTTATACATATTTGCATAATTATCATGCTTCACAGGAAAAATCAGATCAAAAAGGAAAAAATGAGAAAGAAAACAAAATGCAAGCAAATAGCAACAAAAAAGTAAAAATCTATGTTGTGACTCACACTCAGTCCCCTGCATTCTTTCTGAATGCAAATGGCTCTCTTCATCACAAGACCATTAGAAGTGGCCTGAATCACCTCACTGTTGAAAAGAGCCATTTCCATCAGAATTGATCATTAGATAATCTGTTACTGTGTATAATGTTCTCCTGGTTTTACTCACTTCACTTAACATCAGTTCCAGGCCTCTCTGAAATCATCCTGCTGATTTTATCTTAGAGAACAATAATAATCCATAACATTCATATACCATAATTTATTCAGCCACTTTCCAAGTGATGGGTATCCACTCAGTTTCCAGTTTCTTTCCACTACAAAAAGGACTGTTACAAACATTTTTGCACACACAGATCCTTTTCCCTTTTTTATGTGAATCAGTGTTTTTTGCAGGACTCAGAGAATGTGAGGATGCATAGAAAAGAGAAGACAAGGAAGAAAATAGAAGTGATTGTATGATAAACTCTAATCAAGCTAAAAGCTAACAATGAAGGAAAAATAATTTATATTTTTTGAGGATGAAGGATGGAAGGATTTTTAAAAATTTTTAAAGCTTTTTATTTTCAAAACATATGCATGGATAATTTTTCAACATTGATCCTTGCATAGCCTTGTGTTCAGATTTTTTCCTCCTTCTCCCCAAACCTTCCTCTACATGGCAAGCAATCCAATATATGTTATACATGTTAAAATATATGTTAAATCCAATATGTGTAAACATATTTATACAATTCTCTTGCTGCACAAGAAAAATCAGATCAAAAAGGGAAATAAATGAGTAAGAAAACAAAATCTAAATGAACAACAACAAAAAGAGTGAGATTGTTATGTTGTAATCCACATTCAGTTCCCACAATACTCTCTCTGGGTATATATGGCTCTCTTCATCACAAGATCATTGGAACTGGCCTGAACCATCTCATTGTTGAAAAGAGTCACATTCATCAGAATTGATTGTTGTATAATATTGATGTTGCCATGCACAATGATCTCCTGGTTCTGCTCATTTCACTTAGCATCAGTTCATGCAAATCGCTCCAGGCCTCTCTGAAGTCATCCTTCTGATCATTTCTTATAGAAAAATAATATTCCACAACATTCATATACCATAACTTATTTAACCACTCTCCACCTGATGGTCATCGATTCAGTTTCCAGTTTCTAGCCACTACAAAAAGGGTTGCCACAAACATTCTTGCACATGTGGGTCCCTTTCCCTCCTTTAAGACCTCTTTGGGATATAGGCCCAGTAGAAACCCTGCTGGGTCAAAGGGTATGCACTGTTTGATAACTTTTTGATTCTTTTTGTTGTTGTTGTTGTTGCCGCTGAGGCAATTGGGGCTAAATGACTTGCCCAGGGTCACACTGCTACGAAGTGTTAAGTGTATGAGACCAGATTTGACCTCAGGTCCTCCTGACTTCAGGGCTGGTGCACTACCTAGCTGCCTTTTGTTAACTTTTTGAACATAATTCCAAATTGCTCTCCAGAATGGCTGTTTTTGTCAAATAATGGGTTCTTTTCTCAATAGCTGGGGTCTTTGAGTGTGTCAAACACTAGAGTTCTGTGGTTATTGCCTAGTTTGTCCTGTGATCCTATCCTTTTCCACTGATCAACTACTCTATTTCTTAGCCAGTACCAATTTTTTTTTTATTAAAGCTTTTAATTTGTATAACATATGTATGGGTAGTCCCCTAGCATTGATCTTCTTTTTTTTTTCTTTTTTCTTTTTCTTTTTTTTTTTATTAAAGCTTTTTATTTGTATAACATATGTATGGGTAGTGCCTCAGCATTGATCTTTACAAAGCTTTCCATTACAACTTTTACCCCAAGTCCCCTCCCCTCCCCTAGATGGCAAGAAGTCCATTACATGTCAATAATATTGAAATACTTGACAAGTTGTGCAAGAAAAATCCTATCTACAAGAAAAAAAAAGAAAATCAGAAAAAGGCAACACAATGCAAGCAAACATCAATAGAGATCATGAAAATGTTACGTTGTGCTTCATATTTCATATCCCTCTCTCTGGGTGTATATGGTTTTCTTCAGTGAACAATTGGGACTGGTTTGAGACAATTCTTTGTTGCAGAGAGCCATGTCCATCAGAATTGATCATCATGTAATACTGTTCTTTCTGTGTATAATGATGTCCTGGTTCTGCTCGTTTCACTCAGGATCAATTCATGCAAGTCTCTCCAGGCCTCTCTGAAATCGTCCTGCTGGTCGTTTCTCACAGAACAATAATATTCCATAACATTCATATACCATAATTTATTCAGCCACTCTCCAATTGATGGGCATCCATTCAGTTTCCAGTTTCTAGCCACTACAAAAAGGGCTGCCACAAACATTCTTGCACATGTGGGGCCCTTTCCTTCCTCTAAGAGCTCTTTGGGATATAGGCCTAGTAGAAACACTGCTGGGTCAAAGGGTATGCACTGTTTGGTAACTTTTTGAGCATAGCTCCAAATTGCTCTCCAGAATGGTTGGATCCGTTCACAGTTCTACCAACAATGTATCAGTGTCCCAGTTTTCCCACATCCCCTCCAACATTCATCATTAACTTTTCCTGTCATTTTAGCCAATCTGACAGGTGTGTAGTGGTACCTCAGAGTTGTCTTAATTTGCATTTCTCTGATCAATAGTGATTTGGAGCAACTTTTCATATGACTAGAGATGGTTTTAATTTCATCATCTGAAAATTGTCTGTTCATATCCCTTGACCACTTATCTATTGAAGAGTGGCTTGAATCCTTATATATATGAGACAATTCTCTATGTATTTTAGAAATGAGGCCTTTATCAGAACCATTAAATGTAAAGATGATTTCCCAATTTGATGCTTCCCTCCCAATCTTGTCTGCATTACTTTTATTTGTACAGAAACTTTTTAACTTAATATAATCAAAATTATCCATCTGGTGTTCAATTAGGAGTTCCAGATCTTCTTTGGACATAAATTTATTCCATCTCCACAGGTCTGAGAGGTTCCTCTAATTTGCTTACAAAATCACTCTTTATATCTAGATCTTGAACCCATTTAGATCTTATCTTGGTATGTGGTGTTAGGTATGGGTCAAGCCCTAATTTCTTCCACACTAGTTTCCAATTTTCCCAGCAGTTTTTGCTGAATAGTGAGTACTTATCCCAAAAGCTGAGGTCTTTGGGTTTATCAAACACTAAATTGTTAAGGTTATTGCCTAGATTGTCCTGATAACCTATCCTGTGCCACTGATCAACTGCTCTATTTCTTAGCCAGTACCAAACGGTTTTGATGACCGCTGCTTTATAATATAGTTTTAGATCTGGTACAGCAAGGCCACCTTCATCTGCCTTTTTTTTTCATTAATCCCCTTGAAATCCTTGACCTTTTGTTCTTCCAAATGAACTTTGCCACTATTTTTTCTAGATCTGTAAAATAATTTCTTGGGAGTTTGATTGGTATGGCACTAAATAAGTAGATTAGTTTGGATAGCATTGTCATTTTTATTATGTTCGCTCTGCCTATAGCCATGAGCACTTAATATTTTTCCAATTGATTAGGTCTGATTTTATTTGTGTGGAAAGTATTTTGTAGTTTAGTTCGTATAGTTTCTGACTTTTCCTTGGCAGATAGATTCCCAAGTATTTTATCCTATCATCTGTTATTTGGAATGGAATTTCTTTTTGCATCTCTTGCTGCTGAACTTTGTTGGTAATATATAAAAATGCTGATGATTTATGTGGATTTATTTTGAATCCTGCAACTTTACTAAAGTTGTGAATTGTTTCTAGTAGTTTTTTAGTTGAGTCAATAGGGTTCTCCAAGTATACCATCATGTCATCTGCAAAGAGTGATAATTTGGTTTCTTCATTACCTACTCTGATTCTTTTTATCTCTTTTTCTTCTCTTATTGCTAAAGCTAACATTTCTAATACAAGATTAAATAGTAATGGTGACAGTGGGCAGCCTTGTTTCACTCCTGCTCTTATTGGGAATGGTTTTAGTTTGTCTCCATTACATATGATGCTTGCTGATGGTTTTAAATAGATGCTACTGATCATTTTAAGGAAAAGCCCATTTATTCCTGTACTCTCTAGTGTTTTAATAGGAATGGGTGTTGGATTGTATCAAATGCTTTTTTTGTACTTATTGAGATAATCATATGATTTTTGTTAGTTTGGTTATTGATATAGTCAGTTATGCTAATAGTTTTCCTAATATTGAACAGTCCTGCATTCCTAATATAAATCCTACCTGGTTATAATGTATTATCCTGGGGATAACTTTCTGTAATCTCTTTGCTAATATTTTATTTAAGATTTTTGATTCAACATTCATTAGGGAAATTGGTCTACAATTTTCTTTCTCTGTTTTCACCCTACCTTGTTTAGGTATCAGCATCATATCATCTGTGTCATAAAAGGAATTTGGCAGAAGTCCTTCTTTCCCTATTTTTTTCAAATAGTTTATATAGTATTGGAATTAATTGTAGAATTCGCATATAAATCCTTCTAGTCCCAGAGATTTTTTCTTAGGGAGTTGGTTAATAGCTTTTTCTATTTCTTTTTCTAAAATGGGACTATTTAAATAATTTATTTCCTCTTCTGTTAACCTGGGCAATCTATATTTTTGTAGATATTCCTCCATTTCACTTAGATTATCAAACTTATTGACACATAGTTGGACAAAATAACTTCTAATTATTACTCTAGTTTTGTCTTCATTGGTGGAAAGTTCTCCTTTTTCATTTTTGCGACTATCGATTTGATTTTCTTCTTTCCTTTTTTCTAATCAAATTAACCAAAGGTTTATCTATTTTGTTGTTTTGTTACCTAATTTTCATAGAACCTTTTATTGCATGTGATTTTTATTACATCATGATCTGAAAAAAAATGCATTTACTATTTCTGCCTTTCTGCATTTGATTTTGAGGTTTTTATGCCCTAATATATGGTCAATTTTTGTACTGGTTCCATGAACCACCAAAAAAAAAAAGTTAACTCCTTTCTGTCTCCATTGAATTTTCTCCAAAGATCTGTCATACCTAACTTTCCTAATGTTTTGTTTACCTCCTTAATTTCTTTTTTATTTATTTTGTGGCTTGATGTATCTAATTCTGAGAGAGCAAGGTTGAGATCCCCCACTAGTATACTTTTGCTATCTATTTCTTCTTCCATCTGTCTTAACTTCTCCTCTAGGAATATGGATGCTATACCACTTGATGCATATATGTTCAGTATTGATATTGCTTCATTATCTGTAGTACCCTTTAGTAAAATATAGTTTCCTTTCTTATCTCTTTTAATTAGATCTATCTTTGCTTTTACTTGATCTGAGTACAGTATTGCTACCTCTGTGTTTTTTTGTTCACCTGACGCTGACGCATAGTAGATTCTGCTCCAGCCTTTTACCTTCATTCGTATAAATCTCAATGCTATAGATGTGTTTCTTGTAAACAACATATTGTAGGATTCTGGCTTTTAATCCAGTCTGCTCTCTGCTTCTGTTTTATGGGAGAGTTCATCCCATTCACATTCAAAGTTAAAGTAACTAGTTCCATATTTCCTGCCATATTATATATCCTGTTATGTTTTTTTTCCTTTCTTCCATCCCTCCTCCCCAGTATTTTGCTTCTGATCACTACCTCTCTCAAACAGCCCTCCCCTTTAGAGTCACTCCTCCTTTCTTACACCTTTCCCTTACTATTTCTGTTTTCCCTTTTATTAGCCTTCCCTTTTCTTTTCCCCTGTCCCCTCCCACTTTTCTATAAGGTAAGAGAAGTTTTTTTGTGAAACCAAATAGGTCTAATATTCTCTCTTTGAGCCAAATCTTATGAGAATAAGATTCACACAATGCTCATGCCCCTCCCTTTGTTCCCTCAATTATAATAGGTCTTCTTTCCCTCTTTGTGATATGTAATTTTCCTTATTTTACCTCCTTTCCCCCCTTTTTCCAGTATAATCCCCCTTTTACCTCTAGTTTCTTTTTCATATTATTATAATAAAATCAAATTATACCCACACTCTCTAAGTATGTCCATAACAGAAATATAGTTTTCAAGAGTCTTTCCTTTTTACCTTTTTATGCTTCTCTTGAGTTCTGTGTTTGGAGATCAAATTTTTTGTTCACCTCTGGTCTTTTCATCAGAAATAAATGAAATTCACTTGTATCATTAAATGTCCTTCTTCTTCCCTGAAAGATAATGCTCATTTTAGCTGAATAGCTTATTCTTGGCTGTAATCCAAGTTCCTTTCCTATTTGGAATATCAGATTTCAGGCCCTTTGATGCTTTAAGGTGGAAGCTGCTAGGGCCTGAGTAATCCTGTTTGTGGCTCCTTGGAATTTAAATTGTTTTTTTCTGGCTCCTTGAAATATCTTTTTTTTTTTTTTTGGTGCCTATTTTACCTTCCAATTCTAGGACATCAGAGCAGTTTTCTTTTATGATTTCTTGTAAGACTACATCTAGAAGTTCTTTTTTTCATCATGGCTTTCAGGAAGACCAATAATCCTTAGATTGTCTCTCCTAGATTTATTTTCCAATTCAGTTGTTTTTCCTAGGAGGTATTTAATATGTTCTTTTATTTTTTCATTTTTTGCTTTTGTTTGAATGATTCTTGAAGTCTTATTGAGTCATTCACTTCCATTTTTTTATTTCTAATTTTTAGTGTATTATTTTCTTCAGTAACCTTTTTGGCTTCTTTTGTATTTGTCCAATTGAATTGTTTTGTTCATTGTATTTTTTTTCCATTTCACAAATTTTGTTTTTCAGTGAATTGGTATTTTTTAATATATATTTTGTAAGGCATAATATGCTTTTTCCATTTCATCAAATCTATTTTGTAGGGAGCTTTTTCCATCCCTTATTGCAAAGATTTCATTTTTTCCCCATTTTTAAACTCTTTTTTAAGATCTTTTATGCAATCTTCCAAGAAAGCCTTGCAAAATGGGCACCAGCTTATATTTCCCTTTGGGCTTCATCTGGAGTTGATTTGCCTTTAAGTACCTCAGCATTTGAGGTCTGTTCTCTCTCTCCATAAAAGTTGTCTATAGTGAGAGTTCTTTTTGGGTTTTTTGCTCATTTTTTTAATGCTTGTAGTGTGCTCTTAAGGCAAAGGGGTGACAGCTGCTTTAGTATGCACTGGGGCAGTTCTGCTGATTGGCTTCTGGTGCTGGGTAATTTCAGCTAAGTCCCTGCATTCTTCCAGGGTTCAGTGGATTACAATTTGCTTTTTTCAGCAAATCTGCCAAACCACCTGCTTGCAACCAGGACAGGGTAGCCTAAGAGTTTCACAGAAGATTCCCAGGTGTGTGGAAGCTGCAGTGCTCTGACTCCCTCTCCCAGCTCCTTGCACCAATCTCTCTGTGCTGCTGCTGGGCTTAGCAGACTGTCCCCCCTGCCTATTTGAAAAAGACCTTTTCTTAAGTTCTTCCATGGTATCTTCTTTTTTTTTTTATTAAAGCTTTTTATTTGCAAAACATATGTATGGGTAATTCTTCTACATTGACCCTTACAAAGCTTTCTGTTACAAATTTTCCCCCCTAGTCCCCACCCTTACCCTAGATGGCAGGAAATCCACTACATGTTAATTATGTTAAGATACTTGACAAATCGAATATATGTATTTCCACACTTATCTTGTTGTGCAAGAAAAATCACATCTACAAGAAAAAAAATCTGAGAAAGGAAACACAATGCAAGAAAACATCAATAGAGAACATAAAAATGTTATGTTGTGGTCCACATTTCATATCCCTCTCTCTGGATGTATATGGCTTTCTTCATTGAACAATTGGAACTAGTTTGAAACATTTCAATGTTGAAGAGAGCCATGTTCATCAGAATTGATCATCGTATAGTCTTGTTGTTGCCATGTATAATGATCTCCTGGTTCTGCTCTTTTCACTCACCATCAATTCATACAAGTCTCTCCAGGCCTTTCTGAAATCATCCTGCTGGTCGTTTCTTATAGAACAATAATATTCCATAACATTCATATACCATAATTTATTCAGCCACTCTCTAATTGATGGGCATCCATTCAATTTCCAGTTTCTAGCCACTACAAAAAGGGCTGCCACAAATATTCTTGCACATATGGGTCCCTTTCCTTCCTTTAAGATCTCTTTGGATCAGGAGAACATTATACACAGCAACAAGACTATACGATGATCAATTTTGATGGACATGGTTCTCTTCAACAATGATGTGATTCCAACCAGTTGTGCTGCGATGAAGATAGTCATATACATCCAGAGAGAGGCCTGTGGGAACTGAGAGTGAACCACAACACAGCATTTTAACGCTTTCTGTGAATATTTCCATACATTCTGTTTTCCTTCTTAGGTTGTTTTTTTTCTTCTACTCTTTCTAGATCTGATGTTTCTTGTGCAGTAAGATAACTGTATAGATATGTATACATGTATTGTATTTGTCATATAATTTATCCTATCTAGCATGTATTAGATTACCTGTCATCTAGGGGTGGGGGG
>JAJPUD010001536.1:0-22614 GCA_023553655.1 Myrmecobius fasciatus | reverse complement strand
CCCTTTAATGGCATCTTTCTCCTTTCTCTAGTAACTCTGGTTAGTCTAACCTGCCAGTCAATGGCTTCCTCCCACCTCATGGAGTTCCTTTTTCTTGGTTAATTTTGAGTTCCTCAGGGAAATCTGTCTTTTTTCTTGCTAACTATATGCTCACCCAACATTATTGTTGTCTATTTTACCTCTTATTTTTGTCTGTAAACTCTTCCCCTAAATAAACCTGTCTTTTGGCAAAGAGAATGGCCATTGTGAATTTGTCATGTGTTTATTTCAAACTAGGTATTGCTACTTCAACCTCATCATATGAATATGATGGAATATTATTGTTCTATAGGAAATAATGAGCAAGCTTATTTCAGAAAAGCCTGTAAAGACTTACATGAAGAACATTTTCTCCAGTGATGTCTAGCTTATGGTTTTCAAGGCCATGATCCCTCTGGCATCCCATATTTGTTTATTGTGAAGACATAATGAGATCACAAAAAGGTAATCCATATGAGTACCTTTCACAATAGTAGGCAGAATTAAATTCAGGAGTTTATATAGGTTTAACACAAAGGTTTAACAACCATTTGGGTTGTTGGGAGGATACAATATATGCATGACATACTTTTAAGTTAAATCTTCATTAACATTTTCTCCATCAGTTTCTTAAGTCTAGACAATCAACAAAATAAATCAAGCCCTTATTTATAGCATTTGCTACAAGGTGTAAATGAATATAATGAAAATTTAACAATTGGTTCTCCCAAGTATTGATGTGGCTTCAGCATCTCTGAGCTCCATGCTTCAGATGGTTCATTTGGATTATGGTCTACACAGTATGTATATACACTAGCATTGTTCAACAGTGAGCCTAACAGTCAGAAGTTTCTACTATGTCAATGGCATTGATTCAATTGATAATAATTAATTATAACATAAAAAAATTAAGCATAGTCTGTTGATTATTCAAAATGTGTTGACTGCATGAAAGCAAATTCATAAACAATTTAATCAATTGTGTACAAAAGTGGATGGTTGTAGACCTGATACTAGTTTCTGATCAATTATGGTTAATTAATGCAATAGGAATTCAATTATTTAACAATCTGAATTCTCAAGAATTGGGAGATTTAGTCTGTTATGGAATATTACAACTGGAACTCCTGATTTTAGTTCAACAAGCTCACAGATGATTTCCACCTTCCATTTCATCAGTTTAATGAAAGAGAATGTACTTTTACACAGCTGGGGAGATGCAAACCACTTATTTTGCAATGCCTTGCCTAGACCTAGAGTCTGACCATGAAGTCAGAAATTTCATTCAGGTGATTAGGCCCTCCTAACCTACTAGGGCATATGTTCTAGCTCAATGGGTAATGTTTTAAAATGTATGATAATAACAAATTGGATGGGGGAGAGGGAGAGCAGGTTGACTATCTCAGAAGTTGTGTAGTACCTTTAACAATGTCAAACCTCTCCCTGAAACATTCATCTTTTTAACATCAGAATTATTCTTGTGATGCTATTTGACTATGAATAATGGAACACTGCAGCTTCCAAAGAGCCAAAATTGGAGGTGTCTCATGGGGCAATGGAGAGATGTATGGAAGCCTTTCCAACATATTTGCCAGTGATAATTTATATGCAAGAAATAACAAAAGATATCATTTAAGAGATATATCATCAGAAAAGGAGGTGGATGACTCATGTAATGAACATGGCATAACAAATGGATAACATATATGCCTTGCACATTGTATCCACATAAAAATCACAGTAGAAGGCCACCCACACTTTGCAGAATTTATGGAAATACATGAAAAGTTTCAAAGCAAGAGAAGATAAAGATGGACAGGTTGCGATGTGCACCATTTGAGGAATAATCAATAAAATCATGAATCCTGCTTTGTATTGAAGAAGAATAATCAAGACACTTCAAGGTTTATAAATTGCTTTCATGACAGTTCTCTGAAGCTGAGGCTGGAAGGAGTAGGATTCACTCAGGGCAACACAACAAATAGGTGTCTGAACCCGCACCTGACCATGTACTGTCTGAATCCAAGTTCAGTGCTTGTACTATACTAAGATGCTAAAAGTCTCATGGAAACCATATAGCTGGTTTGGCCAAACAGCTTGCATGCAGTCCAGGGGAGTGTGCAGCAGCATTTCTATAGCCTTCCACAGTAGTTTACCAGCATTTCCACATTAGTGTTACAGATATTTTTGAGACGTGTGGAGAAGAATAGCACACTCTTGACCTATTTATTTCCCCTAAAGTCAGATAACATGAGTAGGTTTGGTGTCCAGTAATGCCACTGGGAAAGATCAAATAAATTCTCAGGAAGGATTATGCCTTCAGATTATTCTGTATTCCTCATGTATGGGATAAAAATGCGACTCCCGACTCATCATTACTCAGAGATCTCTCAAAGTGAAGATTAGAAGTTTATTTGAATTTCGTGAAATTCTGGACGGTCATTCTCCTCTGGGACAAGCCAAGGAGGAGGATGAGACCAAATTTTCTCATTTGAGCACATGATTTTTTTATTTATTTATTTATTTTATTTTATTTTATTTGCAAAACATACATATGGGTAATTCTTCAACATTAACCCTTACAAAGCTTTCTGTTACAAATTTTTCCTCCTACTCCCCACCTCTACCCTAAATGGCAGGATATCTACTACATGTTAATTATGTTAAAATACTTGACAATTCGAATATATGTATACATATTTCCACACATCATTGTTGTACAAAAAAAAATTGTATCTACAAGAAAGAAAAATCAGAGAAAGGAAACACAATGCAAGCAAACATGAATCAAGAGTATGAAAATGTTATGTTGTGGTCCACATTTCACATCCCTCTCTCTGGGTGTATATGGCTTCCTTCAGTGAACAATTGGAAGTGGTTTGAAACATTTCATTGTTGAAGAGAGCTATGTCCATCAGAATTGATCATCATATAGTCTTGTTGTTGCTGTGTATAATGATCTCCTGGTTCTGCTCCTTTCACTCAGCATCAGTTCATGCAAGTCTCTCCAGGCCTCTCTGAAATCATCCTGCTGGTCATTTCTTACAGAACAATAATATTCCATAACATTCATATACCATAATTTATTCAGCCATTCTCCAATTGATGGGCATCCATTCAGTTTCCAGTTTCTAGCCACTACAAAAAGGGCTGCCACAAACATTCTTGCACATGTGGGTCCCTTTCCCTCCTCTAAGATCTCTTTGGGATATAGGCCCAATAGAAACACTGCTGGGTCAAAGGGTATGCACAATTTGATAACTTTTTGAGCATAGCTCCAAATTTGAGCACATGATTTTTAAAGAGAGAGGGAGGTCCGGTTTCCAGGACCTGCCAATCTCCAGAACAAAGTATTTCCCGCCCACTCAACACACACAGATATCAAATAGGTAAATTGCAAATAGGTTCCCAGTCAGTCTGGTCTGCCTTTGATATTTTAAAAAGCTACAATTAATCTCTTCCTGCTGTAGTGATCCCCAATGAAAAACCCTACCAATCTCTCACAATCATTATTCTGAGAAGTCCTCAGTTTCCCATCTTACTCAAATCCCTCCTCTTTTTCCACATATGAGGACTTCTCATTTTTCTCATCTTCATTTGAATCCTTGCAACATAATCTCTGTTGGACTCAAGACCGTTGTCCAAAGCAAGTTGAAACATTCCCAAAATAATACACAATTCATTAGTCCCCTCCCAAAGTTAGTGAGTCCTTGTTGTTAAGCGTAATTTCAACCTATCCGAAGTCTCAGGTCCTACAGTCGATTCTTTGTAGCATCTACAAGTCTTTTTGACTCAAGCAGTCAATTGCACTGTCCTCCTTTCAGACATGGATCAAGATCTAGTCTCAGGGTTAATATTTGTGCACCACGAATCCTAAATGTGGAGTCTAAGCAACGAGTCCTTTAGCAAGTTGTGAGACATATTTTCCAGTGAACAAGTCCTTATTATCTAATACAAGATCTATACTACCTTTCCCTCCCTGAGGATAAGGGTGTCCATACAAAAAGCTCTAACAGGATGACAATCCAATGTCCCTCCTGGTTTAGTTCTAATCCTAACAGGGCCAGTGGTAACTATGTTTCTGACTGCTCATCAATCCAGTGGACTGTCTCCTGATCTCGACCTTGCCTGACCCTGAAGTGGAAGGATGCCAGGGAGTATGAAACTCCAGGATATCTCTAAAACTCAGGCCAGGACAGAGGGACCCTAGCAGTGAACTCTGACCGCTTGGACTCTCCCTCTGTCTTTGTTTCTTAATCAGCCAGGTGATAGCCCCAGACTTCAAAAGTCTTTCCAGGAAAGGACTATCAATTCATCTCTGACAGGCTGGGGGTATGGAGGAAGGCATGAATTCTGATAAGTCTGGAGAAAAGCTGGGAGACCTGAAGTCTGAAGCCAAAAGATAAGGGGTATGTCTAGGTATTTGAAATGGTCCAATATGGCTCTTTGAAATGCTAGCCCAATTATTCTTGATGGTCAGGAAGTGGGGGAGGGGGTTGCTATAGAGGCAGAACAATTAAGGAAAATGGAGACTTGGGACTGTGGCACAACATTCCACACTCTCTCTCCTGAATATTCAAATCATTGAATCACCTTCCTCCAGATACCTGGAAGGTTTTAGCACCATAATGCAGATCACCCAAAATCTTAACCTGACAATTTCCATCCTTAAATCCAAAATACAGCAATAGGGAATCCATTCAGGATTGTACAGCAATACACAATAATAGTTTAATAGTCAGTCATCAACCACACTCAGTTCCCCCCTCTTTTCACAGGCTTGAAGATTTCTCACCCCAACACATATCCTCCACTAGGGCATCTATGACCCAGGCCTTCAGGCTAATTACTCCCCAGTACTAACTATAATCCACCCTCCACTATTTAGAACCAACACTCAAATCAGTGGAAGCTTTCAGGAACCACTTCAGTTACTCCTGAACTTAGATAAAGCTTGAACTCTAATGACTGATTATTGTATAAGCAAGCAGTGACAGGATATTGCCCTCAGAACAATGAGCAGGAATCAGAGACCCGGTCCCACCAACTCCCACTATCTGTCTTGGAAACCCAGTTATCCAGATTGGCATCTGGCAGCCATAGAACTCCAGCACTGTGGAGGCCTGAGGCCTCAGGGCCCTTGTCACACCATTCCCACCTCAAGCAGTCCAGACCTAGACTCATTTAGGACAAAAGGACAAAGGTCTCATCTTCTGGAGCTGCTTCAGGTTGACAAGGGGCGTAGCTAGATCCAGTGGGGTCTGACTGAAGAGGGCAGATAGCTAGTGGTGGCTGCAGCTGGTGCTGAGTGTCAGAATCAGGTCTCAGGTGATTCAGGTTGACCAAGTGGTTGGAATTTCATCTCTCAGAGTCTGAAAGAAGCAACTCTCACAAATACATTAAAAACACAAGGACTAAAACTGAGCAAAAGAGAATATACAAAAGTGACCAGAAACTAGAAACCCTCCCAGAAAAGGGCCTAGGGGGAGATGAGGCCTCTTGTCCAAATAACCTTCCCTAGGATAAATACCAAAAATGTTTTCCCAAAATTATTGCTTTTCTTTTCTCAAAGGAATAGGTGTAATGAGCAAAGCATTGTGCCCTTCGGTGAATATGATCTCTCCCAGCAAAAGCCCTAGAATCTTACAAGGAAAGGCTTTCACCCAACTAGTGCAGATGTTAACACAACAAAAAGCAGTTTGAAGCCCCTGCAAGAGGCACGTTTGCAGGCCTTTCAGAATTTACTTGCCTGGGAGCTATATGAGGGAATGCAGGAGTTAGGAGTTGGGGGTTAAAGTTGCCATGTTCTTAGGCAAACAATCAGCAACATGGACAGCTGATCTATAAGCCTGCTTCCCTCACCTAAAGTGAATCCCCTTCATTTAAAAGAAATAGCAGAAACCTCTCTTGGTTCATGGAAAGCGGTCAGTAATCATTTTCTCTGCATTGAATTGTTTGGCTATCAAAAATCCCCATTTTTCCATATAGCACCCATGATCATATAAAACATGAAAAACGCGTTTGAAGTTAATATAAATCTGACAAGTAAGCAAAAGGTTCTAGGATTGGGGTTCCAGAGACCCTGACAACCTAGCCCTGCCTTCCATCAATATACAATCTAAAAGGCTCTAGGCAGATTAGTTTACATTTCCAAGTCAAAAAAAAAAAAAACTTAGCTTAATCAGATCCTGCTAAGATTATCTACTCCTCTCAAACAAAAGGGAAGTTTCTCTATCACTGATAAAGAAACTCTAGCCCCAGAAAACAAGAGTTAAAGATGCTATAGCAGTGACCAGAGAATCCTATAGAGCTGGACTACCAATTTATATATATATATATATATATATATATACACACACACTATATATCTATATATAGATACACACACACACACACACACACACTTTATTGTGTTTTATATCTTCCACTGACCACTTGCTTTGATTACAGAAATTTGGTATAAGAGGAAAAATCAGGGACATGATATGTAAATAGTATAAGAACTGGTCCTTCAGGTCTTAACCTGAAAACACATACAGGATAGAGCATCCTTAAAGCAGTTTACTTAAGTAGCTGTCTTAATTTTAATAACTCCACTACTCAGGAGGGCGGAGCCAAGATGGCGGAGTGAAGACACGATTCTCTGTGTCCTCCTCTAACCTTCTCTCAAACTAACAGCAGATTAAGGCTCTGAACTGATTTTTAAGTCAAAGAACCCAGAATTATTTGGACTACAAAACATTTTTTGCAGAAGGTACCTTGGAAGAGCTTTGGAGCAGGTCTGTTTCAGACAGGCAGGGGGTCTGGCAGTTTGCCGGGTGCAGCTCCAGGAGACAGGGCAGGAAACAGGGCGGGACTTAGTGTGGCAGATTCCAAACACCTGGGAAATCTATCTGAGGCTCTCGGGACACTCTGCCCTGATTGGGGGCAGGTGCTCTGGCATATCTGCCTTTTGTAGATTATAGCCCTCTACAAAAGCAAGGTCCTAGTCCAACCGGCCCAACACCAGAAGTTAATTATCCGAATTACCCCAGGGCAAATTACCACAGCCACTGCTTCTCTGCTTTGTACAGACACCAAGCTTTTAAAAAGAAAAATTAGTAAGAAACAGAAAAGAGCTCTCACCATAGACAGCTTTTAGGGAGAGAAAGAAAGGCAGACTCCAAATCCTGAGGTCCCTATAGGCAAAGCAACTCCAGAGATAGCCACCAAGGGACACACGCCCTGGTCCCCCTTTTTTCACAAGGCTTTCCTGGAAGACTACATAATAAATTCCATTCAAAATAATTGTCAATAGTATAAAATGTTTGGGAATCTATCTGCCAGGGAAAAGTCAGGAACTATATGAACTAAACTACAAAACACTTTCCACACAAATAAAATCAGACCTAGTCAATTGGAAAAATATCAAGTGCTCATGGGTAGGCCGAGCAAATATAATAAAAATGACAATACTACCAAACTAATTTACTTATTTAGTGCCATATCAATCAAACTCCCAAGAAATTATTTTAAAGATCTAGAAAAAATAGTAGCAAAGTTCATTTGGAAGAACAAAAGGTCAAGAATTTCAAGGGAATTAATGAAAAAAAAAAGGCTGATGAAGGTGGCCTAGCTGTACCAGATCAAAAACTATATTATAAAGCAGCAGTCATCAAAACCATTTGATACTGGCTAAGAAATAGAGTAGTCGATCAGTAGCATAGGATAGGATCTCAGGACAAACTAGGCAATAATTACAGAAATTTAGTGTTTGATAAACCCAAAGACCCCAGCTTCTGGGATAAGTACTCACTATTTGGCAAAAACTGCTGGGAAAATTGGAAACTAGTGTGGAAGAAATTAGGACTTGGTCCACATCTAACACTACATACCAAGATAAGATATAAATGGGGTCATGATCTAGATATAAAGAGTGATATTATAAGTAAATTAGAGGAATGTAGTATAGTTTACCTCTCAGACCTGTGGAGATGGAATAAATTTATGTCCAAAGAAGAATTGGAACTCTTAATTGAACACCAGATAGATAATTTTGACTATATTAAGTTAAAAAGTTTTTGTACAAACAAAACTAATGCAGACAAGATTAGGAGGGAAGCAATAATTTGGGAAATCATCTTTACATTTAAGGGTTCTGATAAAGGCTTCATTTCTAAAATATATAGAGAATTGTCTCATATTTATAAGAATTCAAGCTACTCCCCAATAGATAAATGGTGAAAGCATTGAACAGACAATTGATGATGAAATTAAAACCATTTCTAGTCATATGAAAAGGTGCTCCAAATCACTATTGATCGGGGAAATGCAAATTAGGACAACTCTGAGATACCACTACATACCTGTCACATTGGCTATAATGACGAATGTTGGAGGGGATGTGGGAAAACTGGAATTGTAGATGGATCCAACCATTCTGGAGAGCAATTTGGAACTATGCTCAAAAAGTGATCAAACTGTACATACTCTTTGACCCAGCAGTGTTTCTATTGGACTTATATCTCAAAGAGATCTTAAAGGAAAAAGGGACCCACATGTGCAAGAATGTTTGTGACAGCCCTTTTTGTGGTGGCTAGAAACTGGAAACTGAATGGAGGCCCATCAGTTGGAGAATGGCTGAATAAATTATGGTATATGAATGTTATGGAATATTATTGTTCTGTAGGAAATGACCAGCAGGATGATTTTTGAGATACCTGGAGAGAGTTTCATGAACTGATGCTGAGTGAAATGAGCAGAACCAGGAGATCATTATACATGGCAACAACAAGATTATATATATTATGATCAATTCTGATGGACATGGGTCTCTTCATCAATGAAATGCTTCAAACCAGTTCCACTTGTTCAGTGAAGAAAGCCATATATGCCCAGAGAGAGGGATATGAAATGTGGACCACAACATGATATTTTCATGCTCTCTATTGATGTTTGCTTGCAGTGGGTTTTATTTCTCAGATTTTTTTTTCTTGTAGATACTATTTTTCTTGCACAGCAAGAAATATGTATACATATATTGGATTTGTCAAGTATTTTAACACAATTAACATGTAGTGGACTTCCTGCCATTTAGGGGAGGGGAGGGAGCTAGGGGGAAAAAATTTCTAGTGGAAAGCTTTGTAAGGGTCAATGTTGAAGAACTACCCATACATATGTTTTGCAAATAAAAAGCTTAAAAAAAAAAAGACATACTCAGGAACATTCAGGTGGGTTCTCACCACTGGGGAAACTGAATCAAAAGAATCCCACCTTCAGCAGAGACGAAGATTGTTCTTCTAGTTCGTTCCCAGACAATAACTTCCACCTGAAATGATTCCTTCTGAGTACTATAGCATATTCCTTTCAGATGTTGGATCACTGGCTTGATGATCTTTCAGAAAGTCATACCTGAGTTTAAAACTCCTAACAAATATCAGCTTCAGATTTTATCTCCTACAGCAATTCTCATCAATGAAAGCCTCAGATGCATCTACTTAAGTACTTAAGTATCACAGTGAATCTTTTAATAAAAGATTCAACCTAAAAATTCACAGCTTATATAGCTTATCTTCATATCTAAGTAGATGGTTTTAAGTTCAACTTTATAGAGCATTTTGCTTTTAAAATACCCAATATATAGAAAAATTCCAAATTGCGTATTATGTATAACAGAAACATTCAAAAGGGGAAAAGCAAAAACTATTATTCTGAGTCCCCCTAGACAATGAATACAATTTCAAGATGACTCAATACAATCAATTAAAACTCATACAGAATATCCCAATTCCACATAAAAGGATCTTTCAGATTTAACATTAATAATTTCTTTTATTAGTAAATCAACTTCCTCCAATTGAAGAATCCCTACCAAACCTTTTAGAAGCAGCCCCAAACCTATCAGATCAGATTGCAAGTAAATGTAGGCTGTACCTTTAAACAACATTATATATATATACATATATATATATGTATATATATATGTATATATATACATACACATACAGTTTTGGATTAGCTTCTAAAAGACCACAAAATTGAATGAATGGAATGGTTTAAGCAGGTATTAGCCAAAGAATCAATAATTAGAGAGGTTTGGTTGTAGTAGAAATAGAGTAAAAATTTGGTGCCAGAAAGATCTGAGTTTAATTGCATCTCTAATATTGTGTACTAATTGTGTGAATATAGGCATGTCACTGTAACCATTTTCGTCTCAGTTTCCTCTTTTGTAAAATGAAAATTAAAAAAGACTTGTATTACCTACTTTATTGGACAGTTGTGAGGCAGGGCCACACAACAATTTTCAGAGGTGGAATTTAAACTCAGGTCTTCCTGATTTCAAATTTAATACAAGTAGAAAGGAAAAGATAAATTTTCAGTCACTGTTACATTCTTGTAACCGATACTCTCCTATTTAAACTCAAAATTTGTTTAGTTTAAGAGACTTAAATTACTTGATTCTGTTGGTTATTCAGTCTTTAATCAATGGCAGGCAAAAGGTACCTTGTATTATAAAATAGAAATGGATTCAATCCTTTCAGGAATATAAAATATATAGGCTTTATGTATGACAGCTGCAAACAAAAAAAATAGAGCTTGAAAAAAATTAAATACTCATTTATAAAATACCACACGCATTAGTCTGTATTAATTCAGATTCATTTATATAATTTTATTTGCTCCCAAATGGAATATGTTCATTAATGTAGAATTACATTTGTAGCAATTATAAGTCATTTAAACTGTATGAAATATAAGAAGTCTTTCAAACAAGTAATGTTTGTAAGGAACAGCATTCATTAGTTTTGTTTATTATTACATTTTAAAAACAGGTTTAGAGCCAGATTTATAATTTTACTTAAAGACATAAGATTCTGAATAAAACAATTTATACTTAGCACAACCTTCATTCTTTTACTTTTACAAGTGTGTGGAATTAACTAAGTGAAGACACAGAAATGGGAATATACCCTTAAACTATACCTTAATTGTGACTTAAAACTTTATAATTACAAATAAATCCATAGCTTAAAAAAAAAAAAAGTTGTAGGTGTTTGTTCCCTCCTGTTTCTCACGATCTCTTAATTAGCATCTAAGTACCTTTTTTAAAATTGTTATTTCTGGGTTAGATTTCCACAATTACAATGTAAGCCTGGAGTCCTCCAAACAATGGGAGAAAAGGCCAGGTAGGGCTGGGGAGAGAGGTTGGGTGGTGATGGGGTTTCAGGAGCTTCTGTGTTCAGGATATTTAATCTTGTGTTTTGCAGTTTTTACTTTGCACTACCTTTACTGACCAACACCTTGTCAGATGGGAGATGCCCTTTCTCAATAGATTATAATAAACTCATTTTTGCTTTTTCTTATTAAGTCTCTAATTGTTTTTGTGGTCCATAATGTTCCACACTGAATGAGACCAGATGAAGATTTCTCAGAAAATCTATGAGATCAGATCCTAGGCCTGCAGGCTTATCATATGACTTCCAGAGATTTAAAGGGCAGGAAGGTTAGATCCTAAGTTTAAGCTTCAGGAAGTTACATGGAAGTGGCATTGACCCACAGGAAGCAGACAACACTGCTGACCATTGGTCAATAATGGTTACTTAGTTTTCAGTCCATTCAATGAAAACACTTGGGTCTTTTGCTATTTAACCAGATTCACTATTTGTGGACTACTAGGCCAAGAACAATGCTGGGAGATGGGAGCTGAGAGGCTCTATGTCTGCTCAGGTGTGCTTGGGCCTCTTCTTGCAAGGACTCAATAAATACTTCCTCTTTGTATTTGAAAATGTCTCTGAGTAGTCAATTTGGGTAAGGGGGTCTAGCACCCCATCCCACACAGTTTATGGAAGCTCATTTCAGGATTTGTGACTTCCCAGAGAGATGGCTGGGGTTCTGATTCAAGGCAGGTTTGGTTGGATTTTCTCTGACTGTCCTTGAGATTAGATCTTCAGCCTCCCTCTCTGTGAAGTATGGCCTAAGAAAGACACTAAGATACAAACAGAAGCACAAATCTCTGAGGAAGAAGAAGCCCTAGGACAAGTGCCCAATCAGGTAATTTATGCACACATAATCCAGGGGTAAAGGGGAAGAAGCGGTCCAAATTTTGTCTGTGTTTGTGTCTTTGTGCAGAATGTCTGTGCCATGTCTGTTCTGTGAGCTAGATCTTGTTAAAAAGAAAAAAACCGGCCTGACTTTTTCCTGTAGACTAGCCAAACTAGGGACTGCAGAAAAAGTTAGCTAATTTTTGAGAGTAATGGCTTCTTTATTGGATTTAATTGCTTCATATTTGATAACTTTATATGGGTTTTTAGATGTGACTAACATACAATACCAACTTTGAGATAATTAAATTTTGTGTGTGTATGAAAAAAATTTGGAAGCAAATTCAACTAAATTAAGGCCTCCATGAGGAGGATAGTACATAGAATAAAGAGAGTCTCTTTCTTTTTCTTCCCCTTTTCCCCATTCCCTAACCATAGCAAGTTCACATGGAGGAAGGAGTGAGAGGGAGAGAAAGAAACTATGCTCAGTTGGTTCAGTTAAATTTGTTATTTGAAATATGAGAGTAAAAGCAGTTTTATCCTTTTGCACTGACTTTGGAGAAAAAAAATTTTATGATGAATCTCTTACAATTATGAAATGATCACTGTTAAATGATCTGCTAGAATTGTGAATTGGTTTACTTTAAGCACAAGAGCTTAGAAATTTATGTGCAAATATTGAAGCATTACTACTGGAAATTTAAAGCTGTTTTTGATTTGATTTTAAGTTAAAATATAGGTTATTAAAACTAAGTTCTGGTAGCTTACTTTGGGAGGGGGGGTCACATGCTTATATCCCATAATTAGATGAAGTATGTTGCTTTTTAAAAAAGATATATTGGATAGAGAATTGTCTCATATTTATAAAAATTCAAGCCATTCTCCAATCAATAAATGGTCAAAGGATATGAACAGACAATTTTCAGAGGATGAAATTAAAACTATTTATAGTCATATGAAAAGGTGCTCCAAATCACTATTGATCAGAGAAGTGCAAATCAAGACAACCCTGAGGTACCACTTCACACCTGTCAGATTGGCTAAAATGACAGGAAAAGTTAATGATGAATGTTGCAGGGGATGTGGGAGGGCTGGGACACTGATGCATTGTTGGTGGAGCTGTGAACGCATACAGCCATTCTGGAGAACAATTTGGAGCTACGCTCAAAAAAGTTATCAAACTGTGCATACCCTTTGACCCAGCAGCATTTCTATTGGGCTTATATCCCAAAGAAATCATAA
This sequence comes from Myrmecobius fasciatus, assembly GCA_023553655.1. Classification (NCBI taxonomy): domain Eukaryota; kingdom Metazoa; phylum Chordata; class Mammalia; order Dasyuromorphia; family Myrmecobiidae; genus Myrmecobius; species Myrmecobius fasciatus. The sequence continues at coordinate 9,334 of JAJPUD010001536.1, read as the reverse complement.
AGGAAGGAAAGGGGCCCACATGTGCAAGAATGTTTGTGGCAGCCCTTTTTGTAGTGGCTAGAAACTGGAAATTGAACAGATGCCCTTCAATTGGAGAATGGCTGAATAAATTATGGTATATGAATATTATGGAATATTATTGTTCTGTAAGAAATGAGCAGCAGGATGATTTCAGAGAGGCCTGGAGAGACTTGCATGAACTGATGCTGAGTGAAATGAGCAGAACCAGGAGATCATTATACACGGCAACAACAGTACTATATGACGATCAATTCTGATGGACGTGGCTCTCTTCAACAATGAAATGTTTCAAACCACCTCCAATTGTTCACTGAAGAAAGTCATATACACCCAGAGAGAAGGATGTGAAATGTGGACCACAGCATAACATTCTCATACTCCTTGATTGATGTTTGCTTACATTGTGTTTCCTTTATCTGATATATTTTTTGTGTAGATAAGATTTTTCTTGCACAACAATGATAAGTTTGGAAATATGTATACATATATTCGATTTGCCAATATTTTAACATAATTAACTTGTAGTGGATATCCTGCCATCTAGGGGAGGGGTGGGGAGTTGGCGGAAAAATTTGTAACAGAAAGCTTTGTAAGGGTTATTGTTGAAGAATTACCCACACATCTGTTATGCAAATAAAATAAAAATTAAATTAAAAAAAAAGATATATTGGGTAATTTGTAAAAATTATGAGCTATGCCTTAAAATTTTGTCAGCTCTGCTGGACATATGTATGGTTTTATGAAATTTGGTCCAAAGTTATTTAAATATTAGCTATATTGTTAATAAAAGTTTTTTTTTAAGAGGTGATTTTAAAAACAAAGGACAAGATTGATTTGCAAAAGCAATTGATAGTTTGAATGGAACATCTGGTTAGAATATCACAAGGTAAAGTATTGATTTTTAAAATAACTTTTTAATTGCTGTATATGTTAAAATTGGAAATAATATGAAATTTCTGTCCATTTTTATGATAGGCTATGTTATGTTTATTTGGCTATCACTTATGAAAACTGTGAAGTTGCTAATTAAATTATTTGGGATTATTATAGTCATATTGAAACCTAAAATTGTTAAGTATTATGTGGGTTAGGTAGACACTAGATGATGATAGGCACCAAAGTTGGTATTTGGTCATGTGAGGAATTCTCATTGGCCATTATCTTTGGTAAAAGGTAGATTTATTATGGAAAGGGGCAAGCTCCTAGTAGAACTTGGCATTTGCCAGGAGAAAGGAGATACCCTATGAGGTTGGAGCATGTCCTTAGTTGGCAGGCTAAATCCTAGGGGAGACTTGGCACCCTAAAAAGAGTTAGTTGTAAGAAGTAGAGTCAGGAAGCATGGTGGAGAAGAGGGAGAGATACCACATGGAGAGGGGGAAGGGAAAGGCAGAACAGGAGTCTGTCACACTACACCCAGGGGAACCCTCTTCTCTCCCTCCCCAATATGCTTCTCCTCCTCTTCCTCCTCCTTCTCAGACTATGCCCACCCCTATTGCTCTACCCCCAACCACCTCCAGCCTTAGCTGGACTTAGTAATTTCCTCCCCCTAAACATCTGAGGAGAAAAGTAGAGCAACTTAAACCACTTATGGAACACGGGTCTATCAGAACAATTAGATCAATTTCTGGGCCCTAATATATATGCTTGGACTGAATTAATGTCTATATTAAATATACTGTTCTCTCCAGAGGAGAAAACTCTAGTGAAAAGGGCTACCATGGAAGAATGGGAGAGAAGGCATCTTCCCACAGCTGGGGCACTATCAGCTGATCAGAAATACTCCAATCAGGACCCCTATTGTACCATAACAATGAAGTTCATTGGGGACACATGCAAGACATAAGGAATTTAATAATTATTGGAACTGAGTACAGCGCTCAAACCACAAAACCTGAAGAAGGCATTTCAACAGAATGCAAGGGAAGGAGGAATCCCCTTCTGAGTTCATAGAGAGACTGAAAGTATGAGAAAATACTCAGGTTGTAATGCTCAGGGAGAAACTGAGACAGTATCACACATTAGAGATTAGATAATACTTTATTGATCAAGAGATAAGACTTGCCGACTGAATTGGACTAATGTCACAAAGTATTCAGTAGCTCATTGAGGGGCATCATGCGTTTTATAGTCTCCATAGCTCAGGAACTCATGGGAACAGCTGAGAAACATCTGGGGTCCAAGGAAACTATCAATTCAATTCTGACAGGTAGGGAGTAAGGAAGGAAGAGTGCTAACTAAAAATTCAGTTCTGACAGGGACTAAAGAGTGCTAAGTTTGGGATAGGAAGACAGTAAGTCTGGAGCCAAAAGATAAGGGGGATGTCGAGGCTGGCCATCTGGACGTTTTATGACTCCTTTGGAAAGTGAGTCCAATTATTTCTGATGGTCAGGAAGTGAGGATTGCTATTTTGGGGCAGAACAATTAAGGGAAACTAGGACATGGGAACTGTAGCATTAGGGGAAACAGAGCAATTAAGGGAAACTGAGACATGGGAACCTGTGGCACAATAAGGTCTGCATCCCTCAGATCCCGATAAGGAGTCTATGCTGAGGGTACATTTTGTAACAAATATATTGTTGTGCCACAGTTTCATGTCTCAGTTTCCCTCAATTGCTCTGTTTCAGTTTCCCTTGGTTGTTTTGCCTCAGTAGCAATCCCCCTCCCCCACTTCCTGACCATCAGGAATAATTGGGCTAACATTCCAAAGGAATCATAAAACCTCCAGATGGTCCACCTCAACCTTATCTTTTAGCTTCAGACTTAACTGTCTTCCAGTTCCTTTTCCAAACTTAGCACTCTTCCTTTTTTACTCCCTACCTGTCAGAATTGAATTGAATAGTCCTTCCTGGAACTTCAGTCCCCTCTGGTTTCCTACCCCTCCTTTTGCCTCATGAGCTCTTTGTTCCCTCTAAGCGCCAGAGGTCTATAAAAATCCTATGACCAAACTTACTATTTGCTGGACCTACTTGAGATCCAGTCTGCTGGCATGTTTGTCAGTCTAAACTCACAATGAACTGTGTGCTTTGAGACAATAGTCCCAGCAGTTCCGATCAATAAAGTATTATCTAATCTCCAATGTATGATACTGTCTCAGTTTCTCCCAGAGCATTATAATATGGCCAGATATAAGCAGGAAGTTGCAAAAGATAGACAGAAGGAATCTTAGGCCGTTAGGAGACATTGGAGGAGGGATGATTTGGCCAAAATACTGGTCTTTTGAAGATTGGATTATGTCAGAAGCTAAATTTGTAAGTGAATGGGAAAGATCCTCTAAAGCCAGAGTATTTTATACAAACCTCTGCTTTCACAAGGCTTAAGTCTTCCTTTCACAAATAAAGAAGGGTGGGAAGGGGATAGGAAGAGGTGAAGATTTAACTCATCTTCCCCCTTCTCCCCTCCACTGGGTGTGACTGCTTTTTAGAAGTGAGAACAAACTGCACTCACTAGAACTCCCCTCCCCCCCTCAATTAAATTACTTTAACATTAATTGTTTTTTTTTGTTAAAGGAATAACTTACATCTATATGGTGTTAACTGAATGTTTGTTTTATTTTTCAAGTTTATGGCTGCTTTAAGGCAAGGTCATTTTTGATGTGGTGTCACAGATTCCACTGCTTAGCAATGCAAAAAATTTTTCTGAGGTTTGTTAGAACTTCGAGTTTTCTACCAAGATCTCCATCTGTCTTCATCAAATTATTTAATATTTGAGTGCATAATGGTTTCCTTGTTTAACGAATATGATAACAAATATGATCTATAGTTTTCTTGAAGTACCTACAGCAGAATTTTAATCTGATATCCCTGCACTAGTTTTGACTGTTTTACAGGGGCATTTGATAGATTATGCACAAGGGTTTGTAAGATTTTTTTGTTTGTTTTTATATAAACCTGAAGCCTCTGATTGGTGAAATTTGCTATTAGAGATAAAAATCTCTTGAGACTATAATTGATATTCTTTTGAGTTCTTAATTTGATTGCCTGATCATTAAATCAGTAACCCACCATATGAGAGAGAAATGCCATAAATTACTCAGAGAATGAAATGTCTAGGTGGACATTTTATCTGAAGAGTTAGAAAGATGACCTTAGCCTCTGCTTAGGGTTCTGATTCAGTTTCACAGTTCTGTTTCTTTGTTTCCCATCTGATTATTCCTGAGTCTGGCTATGAGGTGGTGTTATTACTACATGATCTGATGTTGAACAGATCTAAGGATGCCTTATGTATGTGCTCTCAGGCTAAAGCCTAAAGGATATGTTTTGATGCTATTATAATTATGTACTTGCTTTTCCCTCTTAATAGCAAATTTCTATAATCAGAACAAGTGTTCAGTGGAAGATAAGCACAATACAAGTATGTAGATGATTTCTTGATCTGCAGCCCAGCCCTGGAGGCTTCTCTGGCTGTAGCCATAAAACTTTTAACTTCCCAGGGTGAGAGTTTCTTTGTTTGAAGACCCACTTTGCTTAAATATTTGGGCCATCTCCCACCTTCCCACCCATATGGGAACTATATGGAAAGAAAGAGGATTTTTGGCAACCAAACAATCCCCCATTAAGTATGCTAGGAAACAAGTACTGAAAAACTGTTCATGGACCTAGAGAGGTTTCTGTTGTTTCCTAAGGGAAGAGGAATTCACTTTAGACCAAGGGAAACAGACTTGCAAATTCAGCTACTCATGCTGCTGCCTATTTGCCCCTGACCATGGCATCTTTAATTCCCCAAGTTCTGATTCCTGCATTCCCTCATAGCTCCCAGGCAAATAAATTCTGAAAGTACTGTTTAAAAAGCCTACACATAATTTCTCCAGCAAGAGCTTCAAACTGCTTTTGGTTTTGTTAACACCTGTACTAATTGAGTAAAAGCCCTCCCTTGTAAGATTAAGAGCGCTAGAGTTTTTGCTGCAGGAGATCATATTCACTTAAGGTCACAATGTTCCACCCATTGCCCCCACTCCTTTGAAGAAACAAAAGCAGGAATTTGGGGAAAACATTCTTTGGTATTTATGCTAGAAAAAGTTGTTTGTGAATGTGGATCACAGCATAATCTCACTTTTGTTTGCATGCATTTTATTTTCTTATTTACTTTCTTTTTTGATCTGATTTCTCTTGTGCAACAAGAGAATTGTATAAATATGTTTATACATATTGGATTTAACATATTTTAACATGTTTAACATTGAATTGCTTGCCATCTAGGGTAGGAGGTGGGGAGAAGGAAGAGAAAATCTGAAACACAAGGCTATGCAAGGGTCAATGTTGTCAAAATTATCTGTGCATGTGTTTTGAAAATAAAAATGTTTATAAAAATAAAAATAAATAAATAAATAAATAAGGGGGAAAAAAGAAAAACAGAAAAAGCTGTTTGGATGAGAGGCATTCATGATAGCCTCATCTCCCCCCAGTCTTCCTCTGAGTGGGGTTCTTTGTTACTGTCCTTAGTAACCTCCATATTAACTCCACTTTTGTTTATACTTTTTCTTTTGCTCATATTTGGTCTTTGTATTTATTAATTTACTTAATTTGTTTCTTCTAGACTGTAAGCCATGAAATTCCAGCTACTTGGTCAACCTGAAATCACCTGATACCTGATTCTGACATTCAGCACTGAATGCTGCTGATGCTGCCTACAAGTCATTTGTCTCTCCTTTTAGTCCAGATCCAACTAGGCAGGGCCAGTTCTATGCCCCTTATTAGCCTGAAGCAGCTTCAGAAAATGAGACCTTCATCCCTTTGTCCTAAATGAATCTGAGTCTGGACTGCTTGAGATGGGAATGATGGGACAATGGTCCTGAGGCCACCAGGCCTCTACAATGCTGTAGTTCTACAAACAACACTGGCTGCCAGATGCCAATCTGTTGGTCTGTGATAAAAGGGTTTCCAAAATAGATATTGGGAGTTGGCGGAAGTGGAGTCTCTGATTTCTGTTCATTGCTTTAAACAGCAATATCTTGTCATCTACTTGCTTATGCACTTAATGAATGGAATAGTTCAAGATTTCTTAGCTAAAGTGGTTCCTGAAAGGTTCCACTAATGTGCAAGTGTTGATTCTAAATGGAAGAGGACAGATTACAGTTAATACTAAAGACACGGACCAGTCTGAAAGTCTGGATAACAAAGATGCCCTAGTGGAAGAGATATATCAAGATTGGTGTGAGAAATCTTCAAACATTTGAAAAAGAGGAGAAACTGAATGGGACCAGGTGAAGATTTCTCAAAAAGTCTATGAGATCAAATCCTAGGCCTGCAGGCCTATCATATGATTCCCAAAGGTCTATAGGGCAGGAAGATCAGACCCTAAATCTAAGGTTCAGAAAGTGACAGGAAGTGGCATAACCCACAGGAAGCAAACACTGCTGACCATTGGTCAATAATGTTTTAGCCTCACATCAGCAATTTCTTCACCTGCAACTTTTTGCACAAGATGTATTCTACATGAACTTCAAATGAGCCAATCTACAAGATAAGAGAATTTTTTAAAACTCCATAAACATATGGTATGAGAATATAACAGTCTATTGATTAGCAATGACAATGAATAGTCAAATTATTTTGAAAAGCTAAAATAACAAGTGAATTTCGCTTCTGAAAGTACCTTCCTTTTAAAATAACATGCTCGGGGCAGCTAGGTGGCGCAGTGGATAGAGCACCATCCCTGAAGTCAGGAGGACCTGGGTTCAAATCTGGTCTCAGACACTTAACATTCCCTAGCTGTGTGACCCTGGGCAAGTCACTTAATCCCATTTGCCTCAGCAAAAAGCAAAAAATAAAAAATAAAATAACATGCTTTAAATCTTCATCACACATGCTACTGAATCACCTAAAATAATCCATAATTTGATTTTCAGATATCTTCAAACAGCAGGATGAAAGCACAATTTGAGAAAGGTAATTATGCAATCAGACAGGTTATAAGTAGTGCCACAGCATCTTGAGATTTTTTTTCAAAGGAAAATATGGGCTATATTTTGTGCTAATTATAAAAGGTAGTTTAATTAAAAGTGACAACTGGGATTTCAGAAACACCTTTTTGATTCATTTAAAAATCTAACAAGGTGCTTTTACTACCCTGGACTATCTTCTTTGATTGTTGTGATATATATTCAAATCAAGTTATTAAACATTTTACTAAGCATTTTTTATGACCAGGCACTGGTAAAAAACCAAAATACAAAGAAAGGTAAAATACCAGTTCCTATTCTCAAAATGCTTACAGTCCAGTGAGAAAATCAATAGGAGAATAACTGTGTACAAACAAGAGGATAAATTAGAATTATTTTCAGAGAAGGGATACCAAGATAAAGGAGGACTGGAAGAGCTCTCTTGTAGAAGATGGAACTTTAGCTAAGACATGAAGGAAGCCAGGGAAGCCAAGTGGCCAAGTTGAAGAATCTCACACATGCATGTGCACACATGTATATGTGTATATGTACACATATGTCCTTTTTTTTTCTTTTAACAAACAGTATGTACCAGAGGTTCACAGTTTTTCAATAGTACTCTTTCTGGGTTTTGTTGGTAATTGAAATGTTTTCATTGATGACTAAATTCATAAAGAAAATACAAAATAAAAAGATAAGATATAATTTCATGACAAGTTTAAAGAATTTCCAAATCTTTTGGCAGTTTTCTATACATGATGGTGAACTTCATCACTTCTCCATACATTTAGCTGTGAGTTTTGCATCTAAATTCACAGTCTTCATAATTATTGCATCTTTTCTGTTATCAAAAAAAAAATTAGGTTTTAAGAAGATTCTCATCCTGGCATTTCTGAATTAAGATAACAGAAAATGCAGGCTGACTCACTAAGTTCAGAAAAATCTGTTAACATTGACATGTGATGGCTCTCTTCAACAATGAAATGTTTCAACCCAGTTCCAATTGTTCAGGGAAGAAAGCCATATACACCCAGAGAGAGGGATATGAAATGTGGACCACAACATAACATTTCCATGCTCTCTATTGATATTTGCTTGCATTGTGTTTCCTTTCTCAGATTTTTTTTTTTGTAGATACGATTTTTCTTGCACAATAATGATAAATGTAGAAATATGTATACATATATTCGATTTGTCAAGTATTTTAACATAATTAACATGTAGTGGATTTCCTGCCATCTAGGGGAGGGATGGGGATTAAGGAGGAAAAATTTGTAACAGAAAGCTTTGTAAGGGTCAATGTTGAAAAATTACCCATACATATGTTTTGCAAATAAAAAGTTTTAATTAAATAAATAAATAAATAAATAAAAAACATTGACACGTGAGATAAGATCTATTGTTTCTTGGGGCATCTATTGCTCCTCAGTGGATAGAGCACCAACCCTGAAGTCAGGAGGACCTGAGTTCAAATCTGGTCTGAGACATTTAATACTTTCTAGCTGTATGACCCTGGGCAAGTCACTTAACCCCAACTGCCTCAGGAAAAAAAAAATCCTAGCTCTATTATTTCCTGAAGAGACAACATCCTCCTCTCTCTCTCTCTCTCTCTCTCTCTCTCTCTCTTATTATTATTATTATTTTTATTAAAGCTTTTTATTTGCATAACATATGTATGGGTAGTTCCTCAGCACTGATCTTTACAAAACTTTCCATTACAAATTTTCCCCCCAGTACCCTCCCCTCCCCTCGATGGCAGGAAGTCCATTACATGTCAATAATATTGAAATACTTGACAAGTTATGCAAGAAAAATCCTATCTACAAGAAAAAAAAAAGAAAATAAAAGAAAGGCAACACAATGCAAGCAAATATCAATAGAGATCATGAAAATGTTTCATTGTGGTCCATATTTCATATCCTTCTCGCTGGGTGTATATGGTTTTCTTCAGTGAACAATCGGAACTGGTTTGAGACAATTCTTTGTTGCAGAGAGCCATGTCCATCAGAATTGATCATCATGTAATACTGCTGTTGCTGTGTATGATGATCTCCTGGTTCTGCTCGTTTCACTCAGCATCAGTTCATGCAAGTCTCTCCAGGCCTCTCTGAAATCGTCCTGCTGGTCGTTTCTTACAAAGCAATAATATTCCATAACATTCATATACCATAATTTATTCAGCCACTCTCCAATTGATGGGCATCCATTCAGTTTCCAGTTTCTTGCCACTACAAAAAGGGCTGCCAAAAACATTCTTGCACATGTGGGTCCCTTTCCCTCCTCTAAGATCTCTTTGGGATATAGGCCCAGTAGAAACACTCCTGGGTCAAAGGGTATGCACAGTTTGATAACTTTTTGAGCGTAGCTCCAAATTGCTCTCCAGAATGGTTGGATCTGTTCACAGTTCCACCAGCAATGTATTAGTGTCCCAGTTTT
>JAJPUD010001535.1:409657-422637 GCA_023553655.1 Myrmecobius fasciatus | reverse complement strand
CTCTGAGATACCACTACACACCTGTCAGATTGGCTAAAATGACAGGAGATGATAATGATAACTGTTGGAGGGGATGTGGGAAAACTGGGACACTGATACATTGTTGGTGGAACTGTGAACGGATCCAACCATTCTGGAGAGTAATTTGGAGCTATGCTCAAAAAGTTATCAAACTGTGCATACCCTTTGACCCAGCAGTGTTTCTACTGGGCCTATATCCCAAAGAGATTTTAAAGGAGGGAAAGGCACCCACATGTGCAAAAATGTTTGTGGCAGCCCTTTTTGTAGTGGCAAGAAACTGGAAATTGAAAGGATGCCCATCAATTGGAGAATGGCTGAATAAATTATGGTATATGAATATTATGGAATATTATTGTTCTGTAAGAAACGACCAACAAGAGGATTTCAGAGAGGCCTGGAGAGACTTGCATGAACTGATGCTGAGTGAAATCAGCAGAACCAGGAGAACATTATACACAGAAACAAGACTATACGGTGATCAATTCTGATGGACATGGTTCTCTTCAACAATGATGTGATTCAATGTTCAGTTGTTCAGCGATGAAGATAGTCATATACATCCAGAGAGGGGCCTGTGGGAACTGAGTGTGAACCACAACACAGCATTTTAACGCTTTCTGTGAATATTTCCATGCATTTTGTTTTCCTTCTTAGGTTGTTTTTTTCTTCTTCTCTTTCTAGATCTGAGGTTTCTTGTGCAGTAAGATAACTGTATAGATATGTATACATGTATTGGATTTGTCATATAATTTATCATATTTAGCATGTATTAGATTACCTGTCATCTAGGGGTTGGGGGTGGGGAGAAGAAGGGGAAAAGCTTGGGAAAAAATAGTTTTTGCAAAGGTCAATGTTGGAAAAATCACTTATATGTTTTGTAAATAAAAAGCTTTATATTAAAAAAATAATAAAGAAATAAAGAAATAAATATTTGTGGGCTATTCATAGTGAATAAGAATCAAAGAAAAGGAATAAGAAGGTTAGGCTAGATGGCCTATGAATTCCCTTCTAGTTTTAGTTCTAGATCTATGATTCTGTGATGTTTAGTGGGCAGGTACTATTGATTGGAAACTATGAATCAATTGTAATGGCATTATGAACTATTGAAAACTATTACAAAGTTATAAGTAAGCAATGAACAATCAAAGGGATGCTCAGGAAAAAAATTTTCATATAGAAGCATTAAAGAGTAAGAATAAGATAAGCCAATTTGAGACAAAGTTTCTAAAAAAGTAAAGGAAAAGAAGTGACAAAAGCAAGAATGATAGCTTGATTGGTAAGAGAGATTGATAAATAGAAATATCTATGTGCATATATAATAATTATATATGATGGCATATAATAATAATTTCTTATAGTCTCTCTATTTTTCCAGCAAAGTAGTTAAAAACTCTGATGAGAGGAGTGGCCAATTTATAACTGGGAAATGAATGAACAAATTGTGGCACATGAATGTTATGGAATATTATTTCACTACAAAAAATTATGAAAGATGATTTTCAAAACCTTGGGAAGTATGAGCCTGATGTGTAAAGGAAAGTGAGCAGAACCAGGAGAAAAATAACAACACTGTAAAGAAAAACAACTTTAGGGGCAGCTAAGTGGTACAGTGGATAGAGCACCAGCCCTGAAGTCAGGAGGACGTGAGTTCAAATCTGGTCTCAGACACTTAATACTTTCTAGCCATGTGACCCTGGGCAAATCACTTAACCCCAATTACCTCAGCAAAAAAAAAAAAAAAAAAAAGAAAAGAAAAAAAAGAAAGAAAAGAAAAAGAAAAACAACTTTGAAAGTCTGAAGAACTCTGATCAAAGCAATGACAAATTCCAACCCCCAAAGAGCAGAGATGAGATCTGTTAGCCCTTTACTGACAGGAAGGTAACAGACTTCATTCAGGCACAAGAAAAGATATATATTTTTGGACATGGTCACTGTATGGTTTTGTTTTGCTTGATTGTACTTATTTATTACAATGTTTGGGTTTTTTCCCTCTTTCCTGTTTTCAAACGGACAGAGTAGAGGGAAAAATTAGGGGAAAAGGATTAACAACAGTAATGCAAAAGGGGGGAGCATTGAAGCATTCTTCAGTATATAGATGAGAATTTTTTAAAAGTTCAGAAGGAAGCACAGACAAGTAAGGACAGTTTTGAAAGTAATGTATGGAATTTATCTTTTACTTTAAAAAATATAAAGCAGTGTGAAATAGAGACTCAGTTTCATATATGGTACCATTTTGTGTTTTGCTACATACAAAGAAATGTTCCTTTGTTTGGTGTTGAAGTTCAGAATAAAAATAATAAAAAGGATTAACAAAATGTTTATTTCTTCATATGTAAGAATTTTTGAAAATAGACCTGAATCAAAAAAAGAATTAATGTTATATAAGCAAAAAAGAATTGTTAGAGAATAAAACGCATGGTGCACCTTAGTTTTTTTTATACTAATAATTGATCTTCTCTATATGAACAATCTAACAAGTTTCTTCTGAACTGTACAAAATAATTTGAAAAACACAACTCAAGTGGTCATTTAATGCTACTTCAAGAAAAAAGATTGATAGGAAAATTTTAATATTTATAATAATCAATATGTCCATCTCAGTCTAAAAATACCTGTATTCAAATACTTCTACCTATGCCTTGAATTTGGAATAATCCTCACTACTAGAAAAAAAATAACCAACACTTGATCTAATATGAGGTTTCTCTCAACACTCATGTATGAGTAGTTGGTAGAGTTTACAAAAAGAATTTTTAATTTAGTAACTACAAATAGTAGGACATTCCTCACATTAAACAATAATAAATGCATCTTAGGATTTCTGGTACTTATCCTGCAGTTTCCAGCCATCAGAGAAGATGGGAAGTAGTGGAAAGAGAGAAAGAGAGGGTAGATTGATATCACTGAAAAAATATCACTAATTTCTGTGCCCTCAAGTGAAATCCCATTTGTCAAATCCAAAGGATATCTTATAATGTAAAGAGATGTTTTGACAAGCAGCATGACTGGATGATTTCAGAGAGGCCTGGAGAGACTTACATGAACTGATGCTGAGTGAAATCAGCAGAACCAGGAGATCATTGTACACGACAACAACACTATATGATGATCAGTTCTGAAGGAATGGTTCTCTTCAACAATGAAATGTCTCAAACCAGTTCCAATTGTTCAGTGATGAAGAAAGCCATATACACCCAGAGGGATATGAATGTGGACCACAACATTTATTGATTTTTGCTTGCATTATGTTTCCCTTCTCAGATTTTTTTCTTGTAGATCTAGATAACTGTAAAAATATGTATACATATATTTGATTTGTCAGGTATTTTAACATAATTAACATGTAGTAGACTTCCTGCCATCTAGGGGAGGGGTGGGGACTAGGGGGGAAAAATTTGTAATAGAAAGCTTTGCAAGGATCAGTGTTGAAAAATTAGCCATACATACGTTTTGCAAATAAAAGCTTTAATAAAATGAAAAAAGAGATGTTTCCAGAAAATATTTCTTGTTATTTAAAAGAAATTAAATTCTTGTATTTTCTTCCTTACAACTTTGAATTTCTTTAGAATGCCTTCATTCCACCTCAAAATCCACCTCCATCACCTCAAATTGGAACTTCTACTGTTTATGAAGTAGTAATATTTGTATCAAACCTTTGGTGTAGATTATGAACAAAAACTAATAGATTTATGTTGAATGAAAGCATAATTAAAATAAATTTACCTACAGTAACTTGCCTTCTGCTTCATAAGAGAAAAAAATCTAAAATGTAATTAACCATATTAAGTGATAAAGTCCACATGTTTTAATAATACATTAAACATATTACCAGCATTTATGGTTCTATGATTTGTCCACATGATCCTGTGTATGATTGCATTGGTAAGTGGAACATTTTAATGTAAAAATTCCTACAACTGATATAGATGTGCTATTTGTTTATGATTTAAAGTATGGGAAGTATGACTTACCTATGGTCACATAGTAATTATATTAAATAATTATAATTTTAAAACCATCTTTTCCTTAATCCAAAGCTGGCCACATTCTATCTAGGTAAGCCTCTTTTCTACCCCATACTAACAACATGACCCTGCATTGCTTCATTATTTCAGGTAATTCTTTAAAACTGTAAATTGGAGACTATGTGACAAACTATATTGGTAAAAATCATTAAAAGATCATATGTCGGGGCAGCTAGGTGGCACAGTGGATAGAACAGCAGCCCTGCAGTCAGGAGGACCTGAGTTCAAATCTGATCTCAGACATTTAGCATTCCCTACTGTGTGACCCTGGGCAAGTCACTTAAGCTCGATTGCCTCAGCAAAAGCAAAAGCAAAAAATAAATTTAAAAAAAAGATCATATGTCAGAGCTAAAAGGAACCTGAGATTTCTTCTAATCTGATTCCCTCATTTTATGAAAACTAAGGTCCTAAGAATTTAAAAATTCTGTGTGACCTTGAACAAATACTTTAATCTTTCAGAACCTTAGCATTAGAAGCTTCTGACTTTGTGACTTCAGGGCTACTGCTCTTTCCATTGTACCAATGAAATCACAAGTCTGGTGAAAATGCACAAAGGTTCATATATCTAGTGATCTAACTCCTTTACTATACATATGAGAAAAATAAAGACCTACAAAGGTTAACTAAATGACCAGTCAAACAGCTAGTGAATGAAAGAATATTTGATCTTAGATCTTTAACTTCAAACTATGCTATGTTTCCTCTTTTCATATACTGTATGCATGTTTGTGTGTGCATAAATGTGGAAATACATACATACATATACAGATACCACACACATATGTGTGTTTAGGTAATGGAGTCTTTGAAACAGGCTGACTTGCTTAACATGGAAGTACCCCTAAAAGGGTTTGCCCAGATCTTCTAAGATGGAGGTACATCCTTCTCCTCTACCATGTGGGTGTGTATACTCTCCTCTGACTGTGTAACTGGAACAGGCTGATTCTTTAAAATTGATGATATTGACAGTCCTCTCTGGTCCATGCTCCTTCTACCACTTACTCTTTTCCAGTAAATTTGGAGAGTAAAGATTCCACTTTACTCACAGTGCAGGCACCATGAACTCAACTGCTGAGAGGAGAAAAACTTCCTTTCTCTGCTCCTTCTTTTACCCCAGCACTGAGAAATCTTCAGCTTCAGGTAACTGTTACTAAGTTGGGTTTTGGAGCCAAGAGCACACCAGGACTGCAGGTGAGAAGTTGCATCCAGTCAACCTGCCTGGCAAGGAAGTCCCAAGAAACCAAGATAGCTGGAACCTGGAACCAAAAGGGGTTTTTGAACTTGAAACTGGGAATGTACTCTTAGAGGAATGGAGTTAAACTATTAACCTAATCCCCTTTGCCTCCACAGAGACTGAGATACATGGGAGGAGTAAGCATTCCATGTGTTGGGGAAGTAAGCTTGTGTATTTGTGATTATACCTTTTGAAGTAAAACCAACTGTTAACAGTAAATGGAACTTAGGTGCAGAAGACTTATTCCAATACTTTAGGAACACTATTGGTGAGAGATGGAGTCATTTGCATAGTCTAGACATTCTAGATTCCCCTTTAAGGTAATGGAGAATTCTGGGGGAGGTTCTAACTCTGAGAGTTAGTTTTCTAGCATACCTAGTCTTCAAGTAATGGGGACAAGAATGGCAAAATATTACATGTATATATGAGAATAATGAATGAATATGTACACATATATGCTTATTGTATATATCCATACCTGAATGTATAGACACAAATATACATGGGTGTGTTTTGCACACCCATGTTTTTATGCCAACATGTATGTATATTTACATCTATATGCAGGAAAATTGCTGCAGATGGACCATGAGTTAAATTAAGCAGTGTTTGGGATTTCAAGAAATTACATAATGTTCAATGACCTCAAACTTACTATTCTTTTTTTTTCTCTTCAAGAATATTCTCCCACTGAGGGTAAAGGATTGTGAAACATGGAATCATATAACCTCAGAATAATTAAAATTACAAATATTTAAAGGGCAATAGAAAGCCCCACAGTGGGCCTAAGTAGACTTTCCCATGTCACTAACAATGACCTACACATGAGAAAAGGTATTAAAGACATTATAGAGTATGTATATGAGTGAGAAAGACATCAAGTCAAATATTATGCAAGAATCAGAGACAAAGAAGGACAACCCAAATCCAAGATATTTAAAGAACCATGTTTTTAGCATGTTGAATGGGAAATTTACAGAAATGTATGGAAAAAGATATAATCAAGAGCCATAGGGAATGAAAAAGAGGGAGTTCCCATCCTGATGAGACTTTCTACAGGTCCTTCATTTAACAGAAGAGACAGCATGTAAATAAATATGTGCATTCAAGATAGATGCAGAATATATGGAAGGTAAAATTTCAGAAGGAAGGCAATAACATCATGAGAGATTCAGAAGGGCCTCTTCCAGAAAATGTTATTTGAGATGAAGTTAAGAAACTAAAGTAAAGTCAAGAAGGAAAGCATTCCAAAAATAAAGAACAACAACTAATGAAAAGATACAGTAAAGAGATGAAGTAACCCATGGGAAGAAAAGAAAGTATAGCTGAATCATAGAATGCATACAAGAAAGTAAAATGTAAGACTGGAAAGGTAGGAAGGTACCAGGGCATGAAGCACTTTAAATACCAAGGAGAAGACTTTATAATTGAGTCTTGGATGTTACAAGGGCCACTGAAGTTTATCAAATAAGGGGGAAAAGAGGTATGCATAATCAGATCTGGGCCTAATGGACTTCACTTAGATTGGATTAGAGTGGGAAAGTGTAATGAGCAGTTCAATTGAAAGGCAATAGTTCAGGTGAAGTGTGATGGTATCCTATACTAGAGTGTGGGCTATGGGAGTGGAGAGGAAGGAGACATATAAGAAATGGGAAGGTTAGGGGCGGGAGCGAGATTTGACAACAGATTGGATATATGGGATGAGAGTGAATGTGAGAAATTGAAGATAAAAGCAAGGTTGCAAGCCTGAAGGGAAAGAAAGTGGTGATCTCAACAATAACAAGAAAGTTGAGAAGAAGGATGGGTGGGTTTAAAGCAAAAGATTATGAGTTCTATTTTGAACATGATAAGTTTGAGATACCTATGGGACACATCCAGTAAATAATGTCCAAAGGAAAGTTGGTACTATGGAACTAGAGATGAGGAGGAGATTCAAGCTGGATATATAAATTTTTGCAGTATATGTTTGCCTACTCAATTATACTTTAATTAAACTAGTATTATTTTGCATCCCTCAATGCATCATTTAATATCAATGTACTAGGAAGTAGAGAAAGGTCAACTTCATATTGAAAATTAATTGCATTTATTAAATTAAATCTTCATTAAGCTATAAAATATGTGAATTTATTCATATTGTTCACAATTGCTCAACATTTTAAGCAAAAATAATGCACCTGCAAATACAACTGTATTCACAAATTAATTTTTTAAGATTTAAAAGTTTTCCTTTCTGATTTATCAAGAAAATTAATTTACAAGCTTTTTAGAGGCATAACTAAGTAAACTAAAATATTCTGGACAAAAACAAAAAACTTTTTTAAGGTCTATGATATGCTTTTGAAAGAAACACATGGCTGCAAATCTCTAATACAAGGACAAATTTTCAAACACCAATTTTAGAAAAGTACTTGCTTATGATTAGAAATAAGAATATTATTTTCAGAAATTCTGATGCTCAGTCTTTAGTGATTCACTTTAAGGAACTTCTGTTTAGTGTTTACTCCTCTCAAGCTATAAAAATGAATAAGTGTTTGTTTTGACACAATTTATACAACTATATTTTCAGCAGATGTTGAAAGTGAAGCTATTTATATAGTCTAGTGATTGGCTTGAGTACCCTTATCTTAGCAGTTTCATTGCAAAGTAGAACATAACAAAGGATTTTTTCCCAAGCTAAGAAAAATCAGAACTATAATAAGGTGCCATAAAATTGCAAAAATACTCCTTTCAGAGAATCTAATATAATTAGTTTCTATTCCAAGTCGGTCTATGTGCACCATTAACCTCTGACAACTGTGTGCTTGAACCTTTTAATTAGTATGTTATCTTTAGTGCAATTAATAACTTGTACTTCATGTTACGTTAAGTTAGTTTTCCCATCTAAATCATATTCCTCTGTATAATTCTAAAAGTATAGTGATCTTCAAAAAGAATTTTAATATTCATAACCCTTATTCTTAACATATGTAAACTATTTTTACTAGTGTCAGAAATACTTTCAAATACTTTGCCTAGGAATTTCATATTAATTCAATCATACTTAGAAATTACATATACTCACATTTTCTTCCAGAGGAGATGAGATGTTATGTGTACATATATACATGTTTATGTAAATGTGTACACATATGCATATGCAAATGTATGTAAACATGTGTGTACATATTAATGTATAACTATATCAAAAAAGTCTTTCTTTTTCTTATCCAGTTATGTTATTAGAAAATGAGATATAGATTTTGCTACAAATCAAGGGAGGAGAACATCACTAAAATTTATTTGATAGTATGCCAAACATGAAATTATTAGTATTATCTAAATGTCACTTAAATTACAAAATTGGTATAGATGATTCTATAAAATAATGAATACAAGTTACATATCATCAACCCCTGAGTTCAGTAAGGACTCCCAAAGCACAACAGCATGAATTACAGACAAGCACATTTTATGTACATAAATTTATATTTATTTTTATGAACATTTATTTATATTTATGGACATAAATTTTATGTCACAGTAAATAATTTAGACTTTTAAGTCAAAGTAACTAAGATCAGATTAAGTATGTTCATTCAAGTGCAATACATTTAGATTTTTAGTTTTATAGTCATCAGTTAAAAACAAAATTTTAAGTGCAATTTCACACGTTCTCCTATACTTTCAGTTTCTAAAGTAATCAAAAAAGTCTTAATGCAGTTTTAAGCTCTAATAATTTTAATAGCTTAACATTATACTGAGACTTTGGGGGGATCCTGTATATACACACACACACAAACAAACAAAACGTATATATATATATATACTCATAATACTACTGCAATAGTACTAATAATATAAATGTCATAATATTGTGCAATTCACAAGATCCTTATCATGACAGTTTGATATTCAGACCTGAGTTCAAATCTAGCCTTAGACACTTATTAGCTGTGCCATCCTGAGGCAAGTCACTTAACCACTAGAGTCAGACAGAACAAATCTAACTCTTTCTTATATAATAGCCTTCACATACTAGAAGATGGCTATCATGTCCTTCTAAATTAAATTCTTTCCAGGCTAAACACTACAATTATTTTAGCCAAACTTCCTACTGCATAATATTAATGGCTTTCATCATTCTGATTGCCAATTTTTGGCACTTTCCAGCCTACCAATGTGGTTTTTTTTCCCAAAATGCAGTATCTAGAACTGAACACAAGACTTCAGATGGGATGTAACCAAAGTGCAGTATGGCAATTCTTTTTACTTGCTAGAAATTATGCCTTTCTAAATCCAGTTGAAGATTATGTTAGTTATTAGCTGCCATATCACACTGTTGGTTTATGTAGAATTTGGAGTCTGCTAAAATCCCTAGATTTTTTTCAGACACTACTATCCAGGTATGTGTTCCCAACTTACATTCATGAAAATAATCTTTAAATTGAAGCATAATACATTTTAAATTACATTTTTAAAGATCTGACCCAACTTTCTATATCCAGTCAAGACTTATTTTAGATCCTGATTCTGCAATCTTGCATGTTAACTATCCTGGCATCATGGTGTTACTTGCAAGTTTCATAAGTCTGGCATTTATCCTTCACTTAAGTCACATACAAAAATATTAAACAGCAAAGGGTAAGCAAAAGTCTCTCAAGCAATTGACTAAAGACTTCCATACAAGTTGACATGGAACCATGGAACTCATCTTTAGAACTAGCCATTTAGCCAATTTTAAATACAATTAGCTCACATCTATAGTTTCCAGGGGGAAAAAATGGCATGGTAGATTCTGTAGAATGTGCAAGAACCACTTATCTACAATAATTCAATGAGGTAATATATTTTCCTAAAAATTTGATAAAGTACAACTTTGGAAGTTCATCATCTAATGTAATATTTATATGCATGCACATACTGTGTGTATATTTAAAGCTAGAAGAAATGTCAAAGACATCATTTCATAGGTGGGAAAAATGAAGATCACACAAGTATTATCAAGTCTTCTAACTCCAAATCTAGTGTTCTTTCCACTGATAATAAATATAAATAATTCATTTTGTATCTAGAATGTATCTAAAATGTATTTAGCATGTAATGTAGATTTAGGGAAGAGGAACTGTTAACTTATGGGAAAGCCCTTTGTAATACATAAGATATATCACATACAGTACATATATTACTGCCATTTCCTCTACTCTCCCTGCAACTTTTCCTCTCTTAATACATAACCCTTAGCAAAGTGTCCTTCTACATCTGCAATAGGTAAATATGGAAAACACTGAGACCATCAGAAGCTAAAATGGAAAGAGAGACTATTATATTCTAGTAGATCTATAAACCAGCTATCTAGGTGCTGAAATACTTTCCTGACAAATTAGGAAAACCTGAGTTTAAATCCATCTTCAAATGCTTATTAGTTATGTGACCCTAAGTGAATTACTTGGCTTGCCTGCCTCAGTTTTTTTATTTGCAAAATCGGAATAGCAGTAACTCCTACCACCCAGCTTTGTTTTTTTTTTTATTAAATCACTGCATAAATGTTAGCTACTGTTGTAGTAACAGTATTATCAGGTCTATGTTTTCACAAGGAAAACAATATTTTTTTCTGTTCTTTCCACTTGAGTTAGGAATCTATAACTATATAATCTCACTTATTCAGAAGAGGAAGAAAAGGTCCATCTGACAAAGAAACATTTGAAGGATAAAATATTTTTAAATAAATGTAATTATTGCTTTCTATTAAATCAATAAGAAATACTAATTTAACTAGTAAGATAACAATTATACTATTTCTATAGATTTCCATTATAATTATTTTGAATGATTCATGATTTAATGGATTGTGAATATTCTTTCCACCCATGCAAATCCCAGGCCTTCCCCATTTCCCCTAAAGTTATGGCTCTTCAACACAAGTAACTCTCACTCATGATTTCCCTAAATCTTTCATAGGAGAAGCATGTAATAACATTCAACTATTGCTCTCATTCACATTAAATGATATCTCCTTTGTATACCATATGTAATTTTAATAATAGCATTAAAATATAAAACACTTTAATTGAATTTCAAGTCTAAAATATCAGTCTCGTGAAAATAATTCTTCATTTATTGAGGTACCATTTGGAAAAAGTTAATAACTTTTGAATAAATTTCTCTTATTCATGAGTCAGACTCTAAACATTTTCAAAAGACATACAGCATGCTCTTTTTTAAAAAACAAGAGAAATATGCCATTGCAAAATTGTCATAGATTCTAGATTAATAGAGTATGAATTAATTATCTTTTCCTCCTACAAATTAAATTAATAATTTATTACATTTGCATATACCATTTAACTCCAAAAGAACACTGGATCAGAAAACATTTATTCCACATGGCTGCATTTCACTGTGATCTCAATCAATCTCAATTTTACACCTAAATTTTTAAAGAGTACTGCTATTCTTCTAGCAAGCTTACAGTATACCTTATATGGTATACACTCTTTATGCCCATGCATCCCCTTTAGGTACATATCAGTTTTCTCACTTCATAGTTAAAGAGGAAGAAAAATTAAAAACAATTATAGTGGAGAAAGGATTATGGAAACAGCAAAACAAAAGTTGGACACATGATGAGGATATTATTATTATATTATATTATTATTATTCTATGCTTTTAGTTTTTTTTTTAGGTTGGGGGGGGAGAGCAATGGAGAAGAGACATTTGTGTCAATAAAGACCACTGTGACTAACTTTACAAGAGAACTTAATAGTAATAATCATTACTGCTCAATTATTCAACAGTGGCACCATGGTAACACCAGATATAAACAAAAGTTCCAACAATACTGAAAAACCCTTTGTTCTTACAACCTACTTAAGGGTTTTATATTTATAATACTATGCACATCATGTTATTTACCAGGTTTGACTGAAGTCATGCTGAATTAAGAAAGATTTATATCCATCTATAAAAGCACTTGAACTCAGGTTTTAAATCTTTAATTTCTTTTACTTTAAAGTTCAAAAGAAATTGAGTTGATATTTTTTTAGAGAAATCAATTAACTTCCTTATGTTTTCAATTGTCTCATTGTTGGGTGACCAAAAAAAATGTAAAGTTTATAACATCTAAAAATATAAAATATTTTAGTTGTTCAAAACAAATTAAAATGTTTTCACAACTGAATGATCTCCATTAAGGATTCAATATTATGTAACTAAACAAAAGTCAGGCCTACTACCTTTTATTGACAAAGAAAAATAAATATCAAAAAATAAGAACTTCGACATTTTTTTCAGATGGTATATGCCTGAGTTGTAAACAAAGACTTGAGATATCTTTTGATAATCAAGAATATTAAGCACTATTAAATATTCTTGAATATTAAGAACATTAAGGTAAAATTATAAATACCCACACATGTGTATAGATGAATAGAAACTAGATATACCTTTGCCCCTACAGGCTTCTCCTCCAATTGGTGACTTCCTCCCCAGAACCTTTTAAGTTAATACCCTAAAGTCATGCATGCACATGTCTAACTTAACCCCAAACTCTCTAGACTATTTTTCTATCCTCCCCCACCTCTACTTTTCATCTCTCTTTAATGTGCTCTCTTCTTCCAATGGAAGGTATGCTACTTGTAGAAAGTATTCTTTCTCTCTCTCTCTCTCTCTCTCTCTCTCTCTCTCTCTCTCTCTCTCTCTCTCTCTCTCTCTCTCTCTC
>JAJPUD010001535.1:391863-409647 GCA_023553655.1 Myrmecobius fasciatus | reverse complement strand
CTCTCTCTCTCTCTCTCTCTCTCTCTCTCTCTCTCTCTCTCTCTCTCCTTAAGTATGTATTCATGTGTGTATATACACATATATGCATATATATGAAATTAGAAAGGGAATGAGAAAAAGATTACATTCAGATGTTCCTTATATACCTTTAAATATAACTATCCCCATTTCATCAGAATTTGGCAAGGATAAAATCTTAATATTGTGTCTGTTATTGGTTTTTTTTTTAATTTTCAAATCACTAAAATAATTCTATATGTACTATTAAAGAGTGCTATGTACTTTTTTCATTTTACTGAAATTCATATAAACCTTGCAGTCATTTGTCAAATTTCAGTCAATTGACATTTTCACCAGAATACACCTAACTATAAACATTTATTTAAAAATGTAAAAAACCCACAAATGTGAAACTGATGTTTAAGAGTACCTGCAAATACACACACACACACAACACACACACACACACACACACACATACACACACACACACATTTACATCGTGCTTGTTGGGGTAAAATTCCTTAATATAGTATATATCACACTATCCTATAATGTAAGCTTCTAGTAGGAAGAACTAAATTCTGCACGTTTGGCTATACCAGATTTTTTGAAGGGGTTTGAGGTGATCAATCTATGATTCCCTCTTTCCTGTGGGAAAATTTATCTTTCCAAAAAGAGGGGATGGAGATGGAAGTGTCAGATGTGTTACATTGCATGTGTTTTCAATTTCATTTAATAAAAACTAGAGCAAAGTGGAAAACAGGTGCCTCTACAGATGGATTATACTAAACTCATGTAACACCCCTGAAAATGCTTAACTTTTGTCTTCTGGAATTGTAGACTTTCCTAAGAAATTGAAATTCAGAAATATTACTGAATAGGGTATAAAAGTACAAAATTCATTACTTCATGCAATAACCCATCTTCAAATGATATTTCAGTCTAGTTTTAAGACCCAAAATTGATATCTTTTCCATATATACTTAACCTCCTACAGATTTATTTGATTCTCAATAATTACTATTCTTTGGTAAAAGGCATATGTTATTATAGTACACCACTCCCACAAGCTGTCCACTCAGTGTGTTTTAATAAATCTCTGCCAGAGCTGTAGAAATTTGATCCTGTTTAAATTTAATAAGGATCAGAATATATCAAAGCATAAATACCCATGGGAGAAATAGATATTTTGCATAGTTATTGAATGCCCTATTCAAAGATACAATATATAAGACCTACACCATCAATCTTGAATTAAAAAGAGAGATTAATGTGTTCAAAGCTAGGTAGTTCTTAAATAACATATGAAATTAGAATTTAATAAAACATCTTCTCTATCTTGCTATAATGGTATCACTACTAGTAGAATTTAAATATCAATATTATCATACAAAATTTTAATATTTACCATATGTTTAAAAACATTTAATATCTGAAGATGTTTTTTTTCTAATCCCAAAGATATTTATGCTGAAAAAGGAATTAATGTATTTAGCACATACTAAGTTCACCAAATGGCAATTTTAAATTTAGAGCTTAATTTTTCTTCAGCTGAATTTTCTGTTAAAAGATTAATTGGCTATTCTGGGTTTATTTCTTTAAACCTACAAACACTATGAATACTGATCAGCTCTTTAAGCCATGATCTTCTTTAGAAGATTTTTTTTGGCAATGTTTCAGTGATCTATTAATAGCCTAAAGACATATACATTGTTTTAAGGATGTTTTCACAAAAGTTTATGCTTGAGCATATAAACATCATAGACATTGAATAATATGTTTTTCAATCAAAAATAGTTATGAAAAGCAAAAAGAAGTCAAGAAGAAACATTTCTTGATAATGAGGAAAACTCATTGGGCATATATTTCCTGGGCAAACCACTAGAATATTGTTTAGGACATTCAAAGCCAAATATTTTAAGCCCTGAATAAATGTCCTTGAAATAATGATAAATCAATCTTTGGATTTCTAAAAAAATAATCCTTGAAACCACAAAAACTTAAAAACCCTCCTCATTCTACACTGATACATTCATATTATTCATTCTTTTGTATTCTTAAGGCTCCCCAATTCATTAAGCAATAGGAACCACTTGCCACATCCAGGACACATCTTTCAATGAATATATTTTATTTTGATTCATAGTTGCTTACAACTTGAATATCTTTCATCTCTACCTAATGAAGTCCTATCCATTATTCAAGAAACAGCTCCTGTTTATGGTGATCCTTAACTCTACACCTCACACAGTACTTTGTTATTCTTATTATATTCTACTGCATAGTGAAGTTATTTGTGGAGTGGATATTCCCTCAACAATATCCTAGACTTCATACATTTCCATCTTTACAATATCTCTCACATACACACTTTTCTTTCTACTCACATAGCTACCAACCTAATTCAGGCATTCATCATATCTATTACAATACCAAACTGCTATAAAAATCTTCAAACTGGTTTCCAGGTCTCAGGTCTCTTTCCATACCAGTCTATGCTCAGTAGAGTTGCCAAGATGGTTTTTCTAAAGTAAGGAATAAAGTGTCCCTCATCCACATACCCAAATAACTTCTGACAGCTCCCAATTAACCCCCAGGATCATATATAGATGTAGAAATGCTAATGTGTGTATGTGTGTTGTATATGTGGCTCTTTGTGACCCCATCTGGAGTTTTCTTGGCAAAAATACTAAAGTGATTTGCTATGTTTATCTCTAGTTCATTTTACAGATAAGGAACTGAAGCAAACTGGGTTAAGTGACTTGCCCGGGATCATCCAGCCAGTAAGTATCTGTACCATATTTGAACTCAGGAAAATAAGTTTCCAACATCAGGTCTGGAACTCTAAGTACTGTGCCACCTAGATGTGGTATGTACATATGCATTTATGTAAGTATTCCTTTTTTTTTTGCTTTTTGCTGAGGCAATTGGGGTTAAGTGACTTGCCCAGGGTCACACAGCTAGGAAGTTATTAAGTGTCTGAGACCAGATTTGAACTCAGGTCCTCCTGACTTCAGGGCTGGTGCTCTATCCACTGTGCCACCTAGCTGCCCCTAGGTGTTCCTTTTTTTGGCATTTAAAGATCATCATATCCTACCCCCCTTCCTATCTACCTATCTTCCTATCTACCTACCTTTCGAATTTTCTACTTTACCTTTCTCTATGCCTTCTTTGTTCCAGTAGCCTTGGTCAGCATGCAATTACTGGAACATGCCACTCCATCTTCTGTCATCATGCCTTTATACCAGCTGCCCTCCATGCTGGGGATTCCTCTCCACCTACAGCTTTTTCTGACTTCCTTAAAGATCAATCTCAAACCTCATCAATTCCCACACAACTCTCTCAGTTCCACAGTGGCTAATTCTTTCTCTCAGAATACCTTTCAAGTACTTACTTGGAATATATCTTTGCTGTTTAAATGTTGTCTCCCTCACAAGCTCCTTGAGGGCAAGTGATGTGTTTTTATATTTCTTTTTTACCTGCAGTGCATAACACATTACCTGTCACAGTGTAAGTGCTTCATAAATGAGTGCATTGACATTATGAAGGTATCATGTCTTATTTTCTTTGATACTCTAAACACAGCAGGTACTTAATAAATGTTAGTTGTCTTTGGGTCTCAGAAAGTCGTATAATATTCTCTACAGTATGAAAATTGGCATAAAGTATAGAAAACAGTGGGGGAGCTTGAAATTTTACTCCCAATTCTGCCAATTAGTAGTCGTGTCACTTCAAACATAGCATTTTATTCACCATCTATAAGATGGAGATAATATTACTCATGCTTTATAAAACTAAAAGTGTTATCTAGAGGGTCAAGAAGCCCCATAAAGCAAGTCTCTGTGAAAGTCTTGCCGAGGCCAAGGCAGCTAAATGGACATGTTATTTAACAGTGCCTGGTAATTCTGCATGCTTTCTATTTGGCTCCTCTGTGCTATCCATGGCTCCCTAATTACCTGCTCCTTTCTCCTTGGTCTCTCTTTCTATGTCACTTTGTATTCGCTTTTCTACTCAAATGACCTGGTTGAAAACAGATATTTCCATAAAAAGAAAGAAAAGGAAATGGAAATGCAGTCAGACATCTTGAGGTAGCCGTCTGAGTTCTACAAACTTTCATGATGCACAAAGCAAAGCATTTCACTTTCTCATCAAGCTAATAACTTATTGTATTAGCTCAAAATGAATTATAATAACTGAAGGAAACCAAAATATGAATATAGAAATTTCATTTCAAAATTTTTATAAGTGCTAATGAAGCAGCAGATTGGACAATTGCCTTTTCCTATCATGATCAATATAAGTATATAAAATTCTCTTCTTGCTTCAGTTTGAATATTTACATTCACAGAAGATAGATGTCATATTTGATACCATTGAATTTCTCTAACAATATAAAATACATGTGTCTTTTGTGTCTTTTCATGTAAAAATTATTTAAATATTATAATCAAAAATTTACCTAATTTTTTCTATCAGTATTTATGTAGTATCAACTGACTTTAGATTCCATAAGAGTATCTTATGTTTTTAATCATTTTAATATTTTATTTTAATTATTTTCATGGATAGTTTATTATGTTTTCTGTTTGCAAAACTTTAGAATAAAAGAATCCTGGATTCACATTTGGAAACCTATCTTCCCATTTTTATTCTGCTGATGTTTTAATATAGCATCAATATTTAACTACTCATTAAATGAAGTGTGACTTTTATAGTGAAAATGTCAGTCTTTGCAGTTCATTAAATTCATTTAAAGTATAGCTGCTTGATTTTTTTTTTCCTGGAGGAATAAAAGGACTATTATAACTAATGGCATAAACTTTAAATTTAAGCATGTGTTTCCTTCAAAAATTAACATTCAGAATTTGTAGCATTCTGTATTAAGAGTAAGACACTATTTGTATCTTGTTGAATTTCCTTATTGACTGTCGTTTTTATAGAATGTATAATTGTTTATCACAGTTGGAAATGACCAGTAGAATGTCACTGAGGACATTAAGATGTCATACACTATTATGAATCTTTAGAATTCTGCATGTATTATTTTAAAAAATTTTTTTCTTGAATCATGGCATCAAGAAAAACAAACCCTAGATGATGTGAAAACTAATAACTCACAGAATCCAACTGGGCTTGAGTCTATTTTTGTTCTATAAAAAAATTATAAGACAGATTGCTTGAAAGAAAGGGACATATTCAAAGCAAAAGTCTGGGAAGCTAATTCCAATGAATTTTAAATGTATGTGATGTAAATGCTTAAATTCTGGAAAAGTCAACATATAGTTAAAATAGATATATATAAACTCAATAAGAATTTTTAAAAATCTTTTAAAATGATTTAAGAAGGAATAAAAGACATGAGCTTTCTTTTAAAATAAATCTTTCCTTTCCCAGAAATAAATGAAAGTTACACTCAACTCTATCAATTTTTTTCCTTTTTTATGTGAAAAATGGGATAAGCATAGAAAAGTGACAATTTTGACATTGGTGAGAACTCACAATAAATATCTAATAGCCCTAGGCTGGAGGAAAAGAGGAAATTGGGTAAAGTGAATATAATGTTCTATAAAACCAACACCCAATGCATTTAAAAAAAAAAAACTTTCCATCAATGCTTTACTAAAGCAAATATTCATCTGCTCTGAATAATGGAATGTCAAAGCTAATAAGGGACTTAAGAGATCTTCTAGTTCAACCCCTCTCATTTTAGAAAGAAGAAATCTGAGCCCCAAAATGGGAAATTACTTCCCCAAAGCAATTTTGGCAAGGACAAAGCCAAGCCTAGAGACCAAGTTTCTTGACTTCCAGTCTATTCCATCATGTTTGCAATTCTCATGAATTCCTATTCAGAATTTATTGTGGGGCTTCATACTCAACACGCTAACATTTTTAATATGACATAAATATAAATAAAGTTCTCAGGCTGTCCATTTATTATCTCTCATTGTCCCAATATAACCAAGTTGTCCCCTTTTCTAGTAATGCATGTCTGTAATTATGACTTCTATGCTTATTACAAGAAATCACTAGTGACAACATGCCACAACTTATTTATGCAAGTTTTCCAAGAGTCTTTTGACAAAGAGAAGCAGATAGACATATTCTTGAAATTATATCCAATAAAATTCTATGCATTGAATTCTATTTTCTTTCTTTATCATTTGATTGAAAGAGTCTACTTCTAAACATCAAAGATCAAAAACAGAAAGAAACCACATATGCAAAATACATTGAGAGCAATGTTTTATGGTACCAAAAACCTAGAAACAAAAAAGATGTCCATCATCTGGGAGATGGCTAAACAAATTATGGTAAATTAATATAATGGCAAATTACTGTGCTTAAGATATAGTAAAGAGTACTGAGAAGCATAGGAAAACATATGAACTGATACAAAATAAAGCAGACAAAAATGTAAATGAAAATAAGCCTGCAAAAGAAATTAAAATGAATGCTTCATAATTATTGTCTAAGTTTAGCCTTAGAAAATAATTGAACATCCCTGGAAGATATATGTTATCTCTGTTTTACAGATGAAGAAACTGAGGTGGACAGTGGTTAGGTGAATAGCTTAGGGTCACACAGCTAGGAAGCATCTGAAGAAGATTCAAACTTAAGTATTCTTCACTCCAGGTCCAATCTTCTAGGTATTGTACTACCAGCTGCCCAAAAGGGTATGATTTACCAGCTCCAAGTTCACAATTTTTATATAGAAAAGGAAAATAGAAAATTACAAACCCATAGCTACTGAGGAATATTATTAACAAGTAGATTTTTTTCATTCTTTCTATTTGTGTCTTCAGCACCCAGAATCATATTACAGCATAATAGGCACCTAATAAACGCTTATTGACTGACTGATTAGTGAATTCATCCATTCTTTGCCACTCAAAATTGTGGCAAGCGATTGGAAGAGCACAAAGACTTCTTTCTTCTCATTCATAGAGAACATCTGTCTTATGATTTACACAACTACCTCTGATGTTTATGAGCATGACTCCTTCCCTCCAAATGACAAGAACAATCATTCCTCTTACAAATACACTAAAGATAGAGAGAAGGGTGGGCCAGTATACCATCCCTCCACCCTTATTTAGTATCTCCAGTACTTTCTATAAAGTAGTTACTGAAAAAAAAGAACTTTTTAAATTACATGTTGACTCTAGTAGCGCAAGAGATTTATATCCTAGGGACAATATATCCAAAAGAGAAGCTGAAAATAAGATAGATCAAGTTCTTCTGGAAATGATGGATATTCCTAGCTATTAGATGGTTTTAAACTTTTAAAAATATTTTTAAAGGAAAATATGTCCCAGCGAGCAATGTCACCAACTACTAGATGGTTTAAAGTAAGAGAAGTAAGAAGTAAGTAAAGAAGAAAAGTAAGGAGTAAGAGAATATATATGGCATTTGCATTCTTTTATTTTTAATCTCATTTTTATGGGCTAAGCAGTTCTTCAGTTGCCCAAAGTAATTACTTTTTAGAAAAGTTTACTAAAAATCAGTAAGAGTTTTCCAATGTTCTACCAGTTTAAGTCTTCTAATACAGGGTGTCCAAGTCGTAGTACAGTTTTAAAGCTTTATTAGGGCAGGTAGATGGTACAGTGGTTAGACCTAAAGTCAGGAAGATACCTTTTTGAGTTCAAATCTGGTCTCAGACACTTAATAGCTACGTAAATCATGACAAGTGCCTCAGTTTCCTCATCTGTAAAATGAGCTGGAGAATAAAATGGCAAAACATTGCCAAGAAAATCTCAAACAGGGTCACAAACAACATAAATAGCTTAAGGTAAAGTTTTAAATTGCACTGAGACTTTTGGGACACTACCCATATTTCTTCTTGGTTTAGCATTCCAGATATAATTCTTGAGAAATAACCATATCATCAATAATCAAACCATACAATATCAAGCAATTTATGTTTTGTTTTGAAAGGTTGCCCCCACCATCCACATACAAATCCATCCATTATTCCCACAAATCTCAATTCAAGAAAATGATGAAAGTGATCGGGAAAGGAAGAGGGGCTAGTTACATATTTCATTTATGGAAAAAACAACATAAATACCTGAGAGAAAAAGTCAGAAAAACAGAATAAAGTTCCAATGAATTAAATATTCTTAAAATAACCAACTTGCATAAAAATGGCAAATTCTCTCCTTTCCTAAGCTAAATGGCATCTGGAGGATAAGAGTTCATTGTCTGTGAAATAATAAATTCACAGACAAAATAAATGTTAATGATTTCATTTATCTTATTCTTGAAGATGTTTTACTGTAGGAATTCCCATGCTTTTTTGTGAAGAATTTTTTTTCTTCTTCTAAATTGAAAACATGGAGTGAGAGTGAAAAAAGAGATATAGGCAATAGTTTAGGTTGTTATTTCCATTACTGATGAGTCCCTAGAGAGCAGTACAAAGGAGTCTGGGAGTGGCAATCAAACTGGAGATCCACCAGATATAGCTTTCTTCAGCCCTAATGGAAACTCCTAATCTATTGTTTGGAACCCCTGGCCTAGAGAATGCATTATCTTGGAATCTTCTCTATGAAAAATAATACTACAGAATATCTTGTGGGAGAAAAAAAAACACTAGGAGAAAAATTTAAATGACCTATGCAATACTAATCATAGTGAGTTACATACATTACACACACAATAAATATTCATTGAATGAATAAACCACTTAATAGGCTGTTGCTCAAATTAGATAGAAGACTGATGACAAACAGAGATATTAAGTCACCTCCTCAAGTTCATACATTAAAGTAACTGGGGGGACCAACAGGAAGAGAACTCAAAATTTCTGACAGTTGGGTCATATTTATATTCAAATAATTGAATGGTAGCAATGCAGAGCCAGTCATTTTAGCTGTCTTCACAATTCATCAAGATAGCTATATGACTGATTCAACTGCAGCATATATAGATAGATGGCATTGCTTGGACAAAAAGAATCAAATTCACCAGATCTGCTGTTTCATGGTCCAATTATTTCTTCCACGTAGATACAGATCCTTTCCTCTCAATCTACAAAGTTAGACTTCTTTTGTTCAAATAATTTTTATTAAACCCTAGGTTTTCATGCAAGAAAAACAATGAACAAGTTCAAGTCAGGTGTGTATACATACATACACACATATTCACATATGTATGTTTGTGTACTTAAACCTGGTACCAGCTCCTCATTCCTTAGAAGCAGTTCTCAGCATTATATATTAATCTTCCTCGATTTTTTGTGACTCAGTCACAAAGATTCATTTTAGCTGTATCAAACCCTTGAGAAATGACTGCCCTATATTTAGACAAATGCCTTTTATAACAGAGGAAGAACTCATCTCAGTTAACATTTTTCAAATGAAATCAAAAGATATAACAATAGAAAGTTTTAGAAATTTTCCCACTGGATGTGCCTTAGATAAAATTTAAAAACCCATCCATCTACTAGGACTCATCCTGCCAGATATCAACATGATTCTCAAAATATCCTTTTATTAAAATATTTACAGTCCAGGAACTGGTCTTCTTATATGCATCTTGTGGTTCCAGGTGCAAAAACTTGCCCATGAGTTAATAAATATATCTATTCTAAAGTGGTCAAATGGATTCTACCTAACTAAGCAGAATCAATTAGGGATGTTGAAAACTTCTAGGACAATAAAATCTAACCTTTCATAACCATAATATATAATCTACTAAATATGAATTGGTCAAGATATTTGGGAAAGTCATCAAAAGTTTTCAAAACCAAACTATCTCACAAGTATCTTATAATAGGATTTCATCTATTTAACACGTCAGTAGCAACTTACATTTGCATCATACTATGGAAGCATGAAGGGGACACAACTTGTCACATTTAAAATGCATTTCAATGATATTTTATTAAATATTTCTCCCAATCTATGAAGGGTACTATTGGCCTATAGATTATAGATTTAATTTCTGCAACTAGAAAGATTTCCCCATATAAATAAATAATAACTGAATAAAATGAATATCCTGAGAGTTTCATCTACATTTTCTTTTCTACTTTATGAGTAAGTCAGCACCAAGATTAGATGTTAAAAGAGAATGTTAATGTCCTTCATCACGTGAACTTCAAAAGATGCCTTGTTGTCTGAAGAGTAGATGACTACAAGTATGAAATATCCACTATGTCAGTTCATTTTGCTTACTTTTTGTCTTCGTTACAAAGAAAGGCTTGTTTTGTGAGGAGCACAGGAAGGTACAACCTAAATCCTTTGACCTAGCTCTAGGCATTAGAATAATCTGGTATCTACTTCATACAAAATCACAATTTAAAATGCACTCAAAAAAACATATATTTATAAATGGAAGAGGCTTTGGAGGCCATGCAGTCTAACGCCTTGTTTAATAAAAGAAAAAAAAAACTGACCTAGGGAAAATAAGTGACTTGACCAAGATTGCACATAAAGTAGGCATCATCAGGGGAATATGAACTCAAGTCCTCTGTTTTTAAAATCCATAAGCTTTCCATTCATCTCTACTTACATCCACAAGAAGACTATGCTCCATCAATTATGATTTAAATGCAGTATGCATAAATTGTTTTTAATCATGACACCACAACATGCCAGGAAGCACATTTATGGAAAACTTTCTAGTTTCATAAAACAAAAAGTCATGTGGCAATCCAGAGGACAAAATATATAACTTTTATAGGAAAAATCCCAGAATGTGATAGGAAAAAAAAGTCATTCTAAATTTATCACACAGTAATTTAACAGGAGGATCATTAACAAGAATCATCTCTCTTTAGAAAGATGATCCACAGTCAAATATGTCATCATTTTCTTTATTTACATATATCATATATGTATAAGCATTTACAATATACTCATTTAAATAATAAATTATGATGGTAAAATTAATCAATAAACATTTATTAAGTGCCTACTATTTGCCAGACATGGGCACTTTTTCAAAGAAAGTCACTGTTCTATCCTGGCTTAAGAAAATTTATGAAATAAATAATAACTAAATAATAAACTTGCCTCTCTCTTCCTCTCTAACTCCAGTCTCAGTCCTTTGCTCTCTCTTTCCCTTATACCTACTAGAATTGCCCTTAACCATTATTTTCAACTCATTATATTATAGAGTGAATTCATATTCAAGTACAAGTTGTACTAAATGGTCTCTGATATCCTTCCAACTTTGATCTTCAGTAACTCTGATTCTCCTGTCATTTCCCTCCCCTCTCTAGATCATTTTAATATGCTCTATGATATCCTTGGATCCTACATTCTAAATAAAATTGAACTCTCTTTTAGAAGATGCTGATAATCTTACTTTACATATATTACTTTTTACAAGGAAAAGAAGAAAACTAATCCACTAATAAAAACTTTATATCTACTTGTGGAGGGACAGCATGGCATAAACGAGAAGTTCCCAAAATGAAGTTCAGTAAATCACAGGAATTCCTGAAACTCTTTTAGGAGATCAATAAAGTCAAAACTATTTTTCATAATAATGCTAAAATATTTTAATTTTAAATGCAATTCAAATAGATTTAAATACAAACATAAAATTTCTAGGCAGGGGTCTTCAATAATTTTTAAGATTATAAAGGGGTTCTGAAACCAAAAAGTTCAAAAATTATTGGCATAATGGAGCTCTGTCACTTGCTATTTGTATGACTTGGGACACCACTTTGGCCTCCACTTCCTCAACTGCAAAATGGAAGGGTTGAAAACACTAATTTGTTTTGCTTGTCTATACTTAGTTGTTACAAGTGGAAGTATAGAGAAAGGAGATGCGTTAGAGGGTAAGGGTGATGAAAAGAAAATAGTAAAAAAAATAGCATAAAAAACCCCAAAAATTCAGAAGGGACATAAACGGGGCAATTTTGTTACAAACATGATATACGTGTGTGTGTGTGTGTGTGTGTGTGTGTGTGTGTGTGTACACATATATAGGCTCATTTATAACTTCCTTATTATACTTTGCATATTGAAATGCTTTTGTTATTTGGTGATTGTTAAGTTCATAATAGGAATTTTTTTAACGAAGGGATTGGAAATTTAGATTTCTAAGTCAGCTTCATCTATTTTACTCAGTCCATTATTTCTTTTAAAGTAATTCTTAACCAAATTTGGATGAGTTTTTAAAAAGTTTTGTTTTAATTAAAGCTTTTTTATTTTCAAAATATATGCATGGATAATTTTCGACATTTATCCCTATGTTCTAATTCTTTCCTCCCTTTTCTCTCTCTCCCTCCTCCAGTTGTCAAATGATCAAATATATGTTAAACATGTGCAGTTCCTCTAAGCATATTTCCACAAATATCATGCTGCACAAGAAAAATCAGATCAAAAAGGGAAAAAATGAGAAAGAAAGCAAAATGCTAGCAAACAACAAAAAGAGTGAAAAAAACAAAAAAGAGTTCTCAGTCCTCTCTCTGAGTACAGATGGCTTTCTTCATCACAAGATCACTGGAGCTGGTCAGAATCTTCTCATTGTTGATGAGAGCCATGTCCATCAGAATTGATCATCACATAATCTTGTTGTTGCCATGTATGATCTCCTAATTCTGCTCATTTCACTTAACATAAGTTCATGTAAGTCCCTCCAGGCCTCTCTGAAATCATCCTGCAGATCATTTCTTATAGAACAATATATTCCATAACATTTATATATCATAACTTATACAATCATTTTCCAGTTGATGAGCATCCATTCAGTTTCAAGTTTCTTGCCACTACAAAAAGGGCTGCCACAACATTTTTGCACATGTGGGTCCCTTTTCCTCCTTTATGATCTCTTTAGGATACAAGAAACACTGCTGGATCAAAGGATATGCACAGTTTTATAGTCCTTTGGGAATAGTTCCAAATTGCTCTCCAGAATGGTTAAATCAGTTCACAACTCCACCAACAATGTATTTGTGACCCAGTTTTCCCACATCCCTCCAACATTCATCATTGTCTTTTCCTGTCACTTTAGCCAATCTGAGATGTGTGTAGTGGTATCTCAAGAGTGTTTTAATTTGCACTTCTCTGACCAATAATGACTTAGAGCACCTT
Source organism: Myrmecobius fasciatus (assembly GCA_023553655.1). Taxonomy (NCBI): domain Eukaryota; kingdom Metazoa; phylum Chordata; class Mammalia; order Dasyuromorphia; family Myrmecobiidae; genus Myrmecobius; species Myrmecobius fasciatus. The sequence continues at coordinate 396,598 of JAJPUD010001535.1, read as the reverse complement.
TTCATATGATTAGAAATGGTTTTAATTTCTTCATCTAAAAATTGCCTGTTCATTATCCTTTGACCATTTATCAAATGGAGAATGGCTTGAATTTTTATAAATTCAATAGAGTCAGTTCTCTATATATTTTAGAAATGAGGCCTTTATCATAACCCTTAAATCTAAACATTTTCCCAGTTTATTGCTTCCCTTCTAATTTTGTTTGCATTTCTTTTGTCTGTATAAAAACTTTTTAACTTAATATAATCAAAATTATCTATTTTGCATTCAATAATGTACTCAAGTTCTTCTTTGGCCACAAATTCCTTCCTTCTCCACAGATCTGACAGGTAAACTATTCTTTTATCTTCTAATTTGCTTATAATATCAATCTTTATGTCATGAACCCATTTCTATTTTATCTGGCATAGGGTGTTGGGTGTGGGTCAATGCCTACTTTCTGCCATACTAATTTCCAATTTTCCCAGAAGTTTTTGTCAAATACTGAGTTCTTATTCCAAAAACTAGGGTCTTTTGGTTTGTTAAACACTAGATTACTATAGTCATTGACTATTTTGTGCTATGAATCTAACCTATTCCACTTATCAACTACTCTATTTCTTAACCAGTACCAAATGATTTTGATGACCACTGCTTTATAATATAGTTTCAGGTCTGGTACAGCTAGGCCACCTTCATTTGCATTTTATTTCATTAATTCCCTTGAAATTCTTGATCTTTCGTTCTTCAGGTAAATTTTCTTATTATTTTTTCCTAGCTCTGTGAAGTAATGTCTATGGGAGTTTGATTGATGTGGCACTGAATAAGTACATTAATTTAGTTAGTATTGTGATTTTTATTATATTAGCTCAGCCTACCCATGAGCACTTGATATTATTCTAAGAGATTAGATCTGATTTTATTTGTGTGGAAAGTGTTTTGTAATATGTTCACATAGTTCCTAACTTTGTCTTGGCAGGTGGACTCGCAAATATTTTATATTATCTACAAATATTTTCAATGGAATTTCTCTTTGTATCTCTTGGTGCTGGATTTTATTGATAATATATAAAATGCTGCTTGTGTCCTGTAACTTTGCTAAAGATGTGAATTGTTTCTAGTAGTTTTTTAATTGTTTCTCTAGGATTCTCTAATTATATCATCATATCATCTGCAAAGAGTGATAATTTGGTTTTCTCCTTACCTATTCTAATTCCTTAATCTCTTTTCCTTCTCTTATTGCCAAAGCTACCATTTCTAATACAATACTGAATAGTAATGGTGATAGAGGGCAACCTTGTTTCACCTGTGATCTTATGGGAAATGGTTCTAGTTTATCCCCATTACATCTGATGCTTGCTAATTAGATTTAAATAGATGCTATTGATCATTTTAAGGAAAACTCCATTTATTCCTATACTTTCTTATGTTTTTAATAGGAATGAGTATTGGATTTTGTTAAATGCTTTTCTGTATCTATTGAGATAATCATATGATTTTTGTTAGTTTGATTATTGATATAGTCAATAATGCTAATGGTTTTCCTAATATTGAACCAGTCCTGCATTTCTAGTATAAAATCACTTTTTTTTCAATAAACTATCACCAGCATTAATATCATGTAATCATTCACTTCTTTAAATTTCACCATGCCAAAGAGTGATTTTATAAGCAAATTAGAGGAACATAGAATAGTTTACCTCTCAGATCTGTGGAGAAGGAAGGAATTTGTGTCCAAAGGAGAACTGTAACTCTTAATTGAATACCAGATAGATCATTTTGATTATATTAAGTTAAAAAGGTTTTGTACAAACAAAACTAATGCAGACAAAATTAGGAGGGAAGCAATAAATTGGGAAATCATCTTTACATTTAAGGGTCCTGACAAAGGCCTCATTTATAAAATATATAGAGAATTGTCTCATATTTATAAGAATCCAAGCCACTCTCTAATTGATAAATGGTCAAAGGATATGAACAGACAACATTTAGATGATGAAACTAAAACTATTTCAGGCATATGAAAAAGTGTTCCAAATTACTATTGATCAGAGAAATGCAAATTAAGACAACTCTAAGATACCATACACACCTGTCAGATTGGCTAAGATGATAGGAAAAGATAGTGATGAATGTTGGAGGGGATGTGGGAAAACTGGGGCACTGAATCACTGTTGGTGGAATTGTGAATTAATCCAACCATTCTGGAGAGCAATTTGGAACTATGCTCAAAAAGTTATCAAACTGTGCATACCCTTTGACCCAGCAGTGTTTCTATTAGGCCTATATCCCAAAGAGATCTTAAAGGAAGTAAAGGGACCCACATGTACAAAAATGTTTGTGACAACTCTCTTTTTAGTGCCTAGAAACTGGAAAATGAATTTATGCCCATCAATTGGAGAATGGCTTAATAAACTATGGTATATGAATGTCATGGAATATTATTGTTCTGTAAAAAACGACCAGCAGGATGATTTCAGAGAGGCCTGGAAAGACTTACATGAATTGATGCTAAGTGAAATGAGCAGAACCAGGAAATCATTATGCATGGCAAAAACAAGACTATATGATGATCAATTCTTATGGACATGACTCTCTTCAACAATTAGATGATTCAAACCAGTTCCAGTTGTTCAGTGATGAAAAAAGCCATATACACCCAATGGGGTGTATGAGGCCCATAGAGGCCAATGGGATGTGAGGGTGATCACAACACAGCATTTTCATGCTCTCTATGTATGTTTGTTTGCATTATGTTTTCCTTCTCAGATTTTTTTCTCATAGATCTGATTTTTCTTGTACAGCTAGATAACTGTATAAATATGTAAATACATATTCGATTTGTCAAGTATTTTAACATAATTAATATGTATTAGATTTCCTGACATCTAGGAGAGGAAATAGGGGGAAGAAGGGAAACATTTTTAACAGAAAGCTTTATAAGGGTCAATGATGAAAAATTACCCATGCATGTTTTGCAAATAAAAAGATTTAATGAAATAAATCAATTAACTAATTAATTAAAAATAAATAAATTTCATCATGCCAAATCCTTAAAATTGTCATCCCCATTGTCAAAATTTCTGAGCTATCCCCAAGCGATTGAGTACTTCTGGACAAAGTCATGAAGACATTCTAATGGATTCCATGATGAATCCAGGCCTAACTTCAGTCGGCCTTCAGAGGTGTTCAGTGATACCCTTTATCTATTGTTTATTCCCTATCTAATTACCTACAAATGGAACGCCAAAACTTTTCTTTACATTCTCTTAAATTCCCTAACCCTACCCCTTCTTCCATTCTCCCCTTTTCTCATTAGATCATGGAATCACAGGATTCTAGAAATAAAAGAAACAACTAGCTCATTTTACAAATTTGGAATAGAGGAAGGAGGGGATATGATTACCAAAACTTATACCTAGTTAGTGGTAAAGTCAGGATTAGAAATTATGTCTATTGAATGTTGGAGGGGATGTGGGAAGGCTGGGACAATGATGCATTGTTGGTGGAGCTGTGAATGGATACAGCCATTCTGGAGAGCAATTTGGAATTATCCTCAAAAAGTTATCAAACTGTGCATACCCTTTGACCAGCAGCATTTCTATTGGGCTTATATCCCAAAGAAATCATAAAGGAAGGAAAGGGCCCCACATGTACAAGAATGTTTGTGGCAGCCCTTTTTGTAGTGGCTAGAAACTGGAAACTGAATAGATGCCCTTTAATTGAAGAATGGCTGAATAAATTATGGTATATGAATATTATGGAATATTATTGTTCTGTAAGAAATGACCAGCAGGACGATTTCAGAGAGGCCTGGAGAGACTTGCATGAACTGATGCTGAGTGAAATGAGCAGAACCAGGAGATCATTATACAAGGCAACAACAATACCATATGACGATCAATTCTGATGGACATGGCTCTCTTCAACAATGAAATGTTTCAAACCACTTCTAATTGTTCACTGAAGAAAGCCATACACACCCAGAGAGAGGGATGTGAAATGTGGACAACATAACATTCTCATACTCTTGATTGATCTTTGCTTACATTGTGTTTCCTTTATCTGATATATCTTTTGTGTAGATAAGATTTTTCTTGCACAACAATGATAAGTTTGGAAATATGTATACATATATTCGATTTGCCAAGTATTTTAACATAATTAACATGTAGTGGATATCCTGCCATCTAGGGGAGGGGTGGGGAGTTGGGGGGAAAATCTGTAACAGAAAGCTATGTAAGGGTTAATGTTGAAGAATTACACATACATATGTTTTGCAAATAAAATAAAATTTAAAAAAAATCAAGTGAAAAACAATTAAAAATAAAAGAGTTTGAATAGAAAAAAAAAGAAATTATGTCTATTATGGCTCTCTTCAACAATGAAATGTTTCAAACCAGTTCCAATTGTTCAGTGATGAAGAAAGCCATATACACTCAGAGAGAGGGATATGAATGTGGACCACAACATAACATTTTCATGCTCTCTATTGATGTTTGCTTGCACTATATTTCCCTTCTCAGATTTTTTTTCTTGTATATTCAACTTTTCTTACACAGCAAGATAACTGTAAAAATATGTATACACATATTTGATTTGTCAAGTATTTTAACGTCATTAACATGTAGTAGACTTCCTGCCGTCTAGGGGAGGTGTGGGGATTAGAGTAGAAAAAGTTGTAACAGAAAACTTTGCAAGGGTCAATGTTGAAAAATTACCCATACATATGTTTTGCAAATAAAAAGCTTTAATA
>JAJPUD010001535.1:325325-386863 GCA_023553655.1 Myrmecobius fasciatus | reverse complement strand
GACGTAGGACAATATTGAATCCCTGGCCATCCTTTCCAATACTGGTTGCACCTCTTCTCACACTTTTCAATTCATCAGTCCTGATGGAGAAGTCAGACACATCTTACTCTTCATTTCCATTTCGAAACTCTTCCTCTACTGTCCTCACTTAGCAATTTTCATTCCTTTGATATTTACTTTATCAAAATTAGCTAGATTTGATTTCAGTGACTGTGTTATACTGTTACAGTACTCATGACATTATCCCTCCTTTTACAATCCAGTGATTGGTTCACAATCTCCTCTCCCCATGCTAGCTGGTTACTTACTCACCTTTGATGGGTCTTCCATTCCATTTCCCCCAAAATGTGGGTGTATCTTAAGTTCTGTTCTGAACCCTCTTTTCTCTTTTCCATCACAGCTCCCATGTTTCCAATTATCATCTCTCTGCAAATGACTTTTAGATGTGTGTGTGTGTATGCGTGTGTGTATGTGTATGTGTGTGTGTGTGTGAAGGCCCAGTCTCGCTCCTGAATTCCTGCCTTTACACTGGTTGTCATCCCATTCCTGTAATGCTTTACTTCCCTACCTCCAACTCTTAAAATTCCAGACTTCATTTAAAATTTAGTAAAATTCATCCAAAAGGACTTTCCAAACCACCCCCTCTTTTCCCTTTCTGTATTTCCTGCCCCCCACTGCTGCTAGTGCCTTTAGCATATCTACCCAATATGTACAAATCTGATTAGTTATATCTTGTCTTCTCCATTAGAATATAAAAATTCTTGAAGACATCTCTACAGTTTTCACTTTTTCTGTTGCCCCAGAGCTTAGCACAGTTCCTGGCACATGCCTAAATTTCATAAGAACCTTTCCGTCTTTGTTCCTCTTAATTTTAAAAGCTTTCTGAATCTTAACTTTCTTCTCAGAAAAGACAACTTCAATCTCAGAAAAAAGGACAATTCTTCCTCTAAAGGCTCATTCTTCTATCTGTACTATTGATTGCATCTACAAAAATATCTTCATCAGTTACACCCTTACTTCCTTCTTGTATTGTCACTTAGTTCCTTTTCATTGTCTTAATCATCATATATAAACATACTCAAGGATCTCCTATTTTGATTCTGCTGATTTCTTCCCCATTCAAAAAACTTCATAATAGTTTCTTACTGGGCACCAAATAAAATCCAAACTTTTGAACTAGCTTCTGATGAGACCTGACTACTTTCAAAATTACCTCCTACTGGTCCCCTTAAAAAATCTTCCTCTAAATACAAAGCTACTCAGTGGCCTTCAAGTATGCTATGGGATGCCCACTACCAACCCTTAGATTATGTTATCACCCCTTCCTTTAACATTTTCTCCTTTCCTCTCCATTTACTTAATTTTTATCCTTCAAGTAGAACCTTAAGTCCATTCTCTGACTATTACAGCCAAAAATAGGATTTTCCTCCTTGAATTCCTATAGCACTAACAGCTTTTACTAGCCATGTAACATCCAACAAAAAGAACATACATCCCAACAAGCAGAATATACTATCTTTTTCTTTTCTGTGATCTATATATTTTCTAAATTCAGTCTCTGAGGTTAGTCAAATACAACTCTTTGCATATTGTAGATGGTCAAAACATTTTCTGTTGTCCTTCATAATTATAAAAACCAACATTGAATAGATTTAGGGTGGTCTTTTCTTAGCATTCTTATTCATCAATAGTATAGATTGATTGCATGGATAACAAAAGTCCAGAGAAAACTCTAAAACTTCAGATTTTTTTTTCAAGTTCACCTTATTCTTCACTAGTCTGTTAAGCAGAAGCAAAATAGATAAAAGGGACTGACTGTAATTTTTAATTATAGGAGAGGAGAGTAAGGTGAAAAGCATGCAAGCATATAGTACTGTTGAACCAGAAAAATATTAACTAATTTTTTCTATAAATTCAATTTGCAACAAATCATGTTGCTATCAAAAGAGCTATCCAGCAGATTTGGCATTTTTGTTTCCTACCTCCTATAACTAAAAATATCTTTATGAAGTATAGAGCTTTTTTAACACTTCAGTAGCACATCATACAAAATCCCAGCCTGGTTACAGTATGATCTGGCATAAGAAACCTGCTGGAAATCCAACAATGTGGTTCAACTGTTTATGCAACATTAACTACTCAAATATGTTATTTCATGAGTTGCCTCAGCCAATTCATTCATCACCCTCTGACCATGATGCTAGTGATGGGCTTCTCCATTCTTAGTCTCCCTAGACTAGTGCAATGTGTTGCTGTGATTATACTTGATACATTTCCAATTTGGTATATAACCTGCCAGAGACTGCATTCTACTGATATACCCTTCAAGATGCCAGGGTCAATGGCTCACTATAATAAAATATCAAAATACTATGAAGTCAGATGTACAGTACAATAAGTTAATCAGTACATTTTGGATAATTATTGCAAATGGCTAAGAAACTCAATTCAGAACTAAATAGAAAGAAAGTAGACAAAGTAGGTTGGATTGCCCTGAGAAATGAAATTCCCATGCATGCATGCCTACATACACACACACACACACACACACACACACACATCCATATCCACACACATATACATTTTAATACCAGAGAGACAGTAAAGCATACTGACTAGAGGAAGTTAGAAACTTCCTCTTCCAACTCATATTAGCTACATGAACCTAGGCAAGACATTTAACATTTCAAAAATCCAAATCATTCTGTCAAACTCTATATTGCAGAGCAGGTGGCAACCTGATAAAGGGAAGAAGGAGTTTCTTCATGAGGAACTGCCTATAGGTATGAAATCACAAGTCTAGCAAAAATAAATTGCCCTGATGATACTATATGATTATGGATCATGAATACCAAGATGTTTTAAGAAGCAAAATTGCAGGTGACACAAAGGGAAATGGAAAAACCATCATCTAATCATGATGTGGGTAGGCTATCGCATGTAGCCAAAAGTATTTTTTTATATAATATCTTGGTTGTTATCAAGGAAAAGTACACTCCAAAAGGTGTAGTACAGTTTTGTATTAGAAATGAGAGATAACAGATGCCAGCCAATGTTCTACACAGATACTTATAAAATATTAAAAGACTTCAAGAAAAGCCTCAACTATTCTGGGGAGGCTGTCTTTAAAGGATTTATATACATTTCCCAAGATGAGAAGCCATGAATTGTAACCTCTATCAGTGGAGGAGGTTCCCTATAAGCAAGCAAGGGTTCAAAGTATTAGACTACTTTAATCAAATATTGACTCCACACTTAGTATCAATCCTCTTAAGAATCTTTCTTATAGGCTAAGATGGTGGAGAACAGACATGACTTTCTGTGACTTCCTTGGACTTTCTCTCAAACTAACAGCAGATTAAGCCTCTAAACTGGTTTTAGAGTCAAAGAACATATAAATATTTGGAGTACAACATATTCCCAGTAGAAGATACCTTAGAAGAACTTCAGAACAGTTCTGTTTCAAATGGGCAGGGGGTCAGCCTGCCGAACCTAGACCACAGCACAAGGAGAAGGGAAAGGAGCTGGGGTGGGGAATATGAGTGTTGCAGCTTCTACCCACCTGGGAATCTTCTGTAAGCCTCTTAGGCTACTCTGTCTTGGTTGCAAGTAGGTGGTTTGGCAGATTTGCTACAAAAGGCAAACTGTAAAACACTGAGTCCCAGAAGAATACTGGACCTAGCACCAATTTCCCAGCACCTGAAATCAATCAAAAGAACTGCCCCAGGGCAAATTAAAGCAGCTGTCACCCTTTGCATTGAACAGACCTCAAACCTTAAAAAAATGAGCAAAAAAACAAAAAGAACTCTCACCACAGACAGCTTTTATGGAGATGAACACACCTCAAATCCTGAGGTTCCTAAAGGCAAAGCAACTCCATTGAAGCTCCATGTGGTCCCCATTTCACAAGGTTTTCTTCAAAGATTACATAAAGGATTTTAAAAGAGAGTTAGAAATAAAACTGGGAAAGAAAATGAGACCATTGCAAGAAGAAATGGAAAAAGCATATAATGCCCTACAAAATAGATATGAAAAATTTATTAATTCACTGAAAAACAAAATTTGTGAAATGGAAAAAATGCAATGAACAAAACAAATCAACTGGCCAAATACAAAAGGAGCTAAAAAAGGTAACTGAAGAAAATAATATGCTAAAAATTAGCATTGAACAAATGGAAGTGAATGACTCAATAAGACTTCAAGAATCAGTCAAACAATAACAAAAAAAAAGAAAAAAAAAGGAAGAAAATATGAAATACCTCCTAGGAAAAACAGCTGACCTGGAAAATAAATCTAGGAGAAACAATCTAAGGATTATTGGATTTCCTGAAAGCCATGATGGAAAAAAAAAAAAAGAACCCAGACATTATCTTACAGGAAATCATAAAGGAAAATTGCCCTGGTATCTTAGAATCAGAAGGCAAAATAGCCATTGAAAGAATTCACCAATCACCTCCTGAAAGAGACCCCACAATTAAATCCCCAAGGAATATTGTGGCTAAATTTCAGAACCATTGCACTACAGAAAAGATATTGCAAGAAACCAGAAAGAAACAATTTAAATACTAAGGAGCCACAATTAGGGTTACCTAGTACCTAACAGCTTCCAACTTAAAGCATCGAAAGGCCTGGAATCTGATAGTCCAAAAGGCAAAGAAACTTGAATTACAGCCAAGAACAAGCTACCCAGCTAAAATGAGCATTATCTTTCAGGGAAGAAGATGGACATTCAATGATATAGGTGAATTTCACCTATTTCTAATGAAAATACCAGAACTGAACAACAACAACAAAAAAAATGATCTCCAAACACAGAACTCAAGAGAAACATAAAAAGGTAAAAATAAGAATCTTTCTCATAAAACATCCAGTAAGATAAGTTTTGAAAATATTTGTTCTTTAAAACAGTGTTTATATACATATATGGCATAATAGAATTTGAAAATGTTGGCTTTAAGACATATACCATTCAATAACTGTGAAGTTTATTTGGCAATCATTAACCAACTGACTTAAATTATCTTTAATGATTAAATGAGCTCTAGTCAGAGAAAATTACTTAATAGAATGATTTCAACTATATTTTTTACTTATTTGGAGTAGGAAAGGGAATGGTGAGGATATTCAGTGCACAAGAAGAACAATAACAAGTAGAATGTTAGCACCAGAACCAGGAAGACTTGGATTTCAGTCCTTCCTTTGGTACACATTGTTCATGGAAAACCTGGACAAATCATTTAAGCTCTCAGTGATAACATGCAAAATTATATTGGTAAAAGGAATTTCTTATTGGAAGCTCCACACACCAATGAAATCAAAGGTACAGACTCATTTTCCTAATCAACATTCAGAATACAACAAATTTATTATCTAGTTACAAAAGGTATATTAATGATGTTTTTAGATATAAGGGTAGAGATTACTGAAAGGAAAGAAATTGGAAATCCTGTTAAAGGAAGCTAGGTGGCATTCAAAACCAATCTGTATGACCTTGCATAAATCATTTAATCTCTGTCTGCTTGAGTTTCTTCAACTGAAAAATTGGTGTAGTAATAGCATATATCTCTCAGGTTGTTGGAAAGATCAAATTAGATGACATCTGTAAAGTACTTAGCACAGTGTTTGGCATATAATAAGTGTTTAATAAATATTCCTCCCCCTTCCCATTCCCCTCTTACTTTATTCCATTCTTTCTCAAACATAGAGAGATTCAGAATCTGGGATGGCATAAACTTGGTTACACTTTGAGTAGGTGAATTTCCCCATAGAAGTATGACTCCAAGGACAGAAAATTTTTAGCAAATCATTTTTTGAAATAATTCCTTTCAACCAATACATTTTCTCAATTATGATCTTCTCTACTAAGGTTTGACATTAAAGAATAATAACCACCTGTTATTTTTAAGTTAATAACTTTTTTTTAAAAAATCACCTTGTTTCATTGCCTAGGAATGATTTACATCAACTTAAGACTATATTATTCATTTGACAAAATATAAAAACCCAAGCTGGCAAATAAGAATTATAATCAGATAAACCATCTGCTTCTACTTGCAGCCAAAACATTCCTGATAATGAAGTGAAGTAAGGGTCCAGAGTTTTAAAATAATGTATTCTGTCAGTTTGAGTCTGTTTTTACACTACATAAAAATACAAATAATTAATGTCTTAGTAATTTACAAAACTTAGAGAAAGAGAATCTAGGTCCTGATATGTAAACTTAATAATGCAAGAGATGAAATATTGCTTATCTTTCCTGTCTTGCTCTACTCATCACCTCCTCTAAACTTGCTCCTAGGAATAGTATGGTACTTCCAACAGTGACAGAACAGTAGTCTAACAAGAGTTTCTCTTGCATTAATGTTTCCTTTTGACTTGATGTCTTTCTGGATCATAACTTCTCTACAAAGAGGTAGATTGGTATTTGATTTCATTTTAAAGATTTTTCCTTTAACCTAAAAATTGAAGGAAAAAAATGTATTAATGCTAATTTTTAAATGTTAGTCTTACAAAAACAAAATATTGAATAATTTTAAACCAAAATTTGATTTAAATAGTAATGAAATAAAATACAGGGTGTCCCAAAAGTCCCATTACCATTTTAGATTTTTAATAAAATTTCAAGCTTTAATAACTTAAAGGTACACTAAAACTTTGGGGACAATCTTGACAAATGATTAACTAGGAATGCAATCTGAAGCTTGCCTAGCTTTAAAGTGTAATAAGATTTTTGTAACACTCTGACCTCATACAGATAATCAATTCATGGGTTGATGCTGGCAATATTATGAAATATTCAAAGAAATTGCTTGGAAAGAGTCACAATTCAACTCTACCATTAATTGCATAGTTATAGGCAAATCACTTCCTTTCTTTAAATCTTAGTTCATATATCTGTACAATAAAATGGACTAGGTGACCTCTAAGGTTCTTTTCCAATTCTAACATTCTATGACTATATTCTGATAACATCACCTGCTACATCTTGTCTTGTCATAATCCAGTGCCATTTCCCTCCGCAATTTTTTCTGCTTTAAATCTATTCAATCTCCCATCTCTTTCAATAATTTTCTTGCCTTTCTACTAAATAAATTTTATATAATACATTGTCTAAAAATCAGGTAAGAGATTTCTAATATTAAAACAAATATTCTACTAGTTTATTTGTATACTATAGTCCTATTGGTACACAGACAAGGTGATGGCAGAGGAAAAGAAAATGACAGGTTCGGTCAATGGGTAACCCATTCACTTGAACAAAGCAAGCCTTTTAAAAATCCATAGGTGTCAGTTTCAGTTGATATCCACATCAGAAAAGGTATTCAAACAGTAGAAATGTTCCCTGGAAATTAAAATGGAAATTAGTCCTCCAGCAATATAGAAGACTGGTAGGTTTATACATCAATGACTAGTTCATAAATTATTAACTTGTCTGAATGATCTTGGCAATATTTTATGTCAAGACATTTTCTTACTTGTAGTGACTGTTGAACCCTCAGAAATTTTTCAACTATTCTCTATAGATACAATACACTTTCATAGACATTGACATTCTAGAATGAACTCAATACAGAATGTAAAGGTAATAAGCATGTATATGATATGTATGTGTATATACATATATATACATCTTTATGATGCAAAGAAAAAGAATTCAAAATCTAATGTCAAGTCACGTATATAATATTAAGATGGGAGTTCATAGTTATGTTTCCAAAATCACTGGGATTCTCATTTAAACAAGAGACCACAAGAAAGTAATTTCCTCAAATTGGTTATCCACAAGCCAAAAAGTCAATACAAGTCACCAAACTTAAATCTTAGAAGAACCAAGAGTAAACTGATTATTAAATGTTATAGACATATTAATATGTTGGTAACTTTTATATGTTCATCATAAACTTCAATATTCACTTATTGAATAAGAATATACATTAGCATAAAAATCAAAACATTTAAAGTTGTGAGAAAAACTTTTAAACAACTGAAATCATTATAGATATGCAAAATATTAAAATTGAACATTTCCTTTTGCACAATATTTCGACCAAAAAGAAATGGGGGGCATATTAAAATCAAAAAACCTTCAGTGACAATTTATAGAACACATGTAGGTCTTAGCAAACTTCTTAAGATTTAAGGTGGCAAAGGAAATCTGATTCATTTTGAAGACAGCTAAATTTTGTTTTGCTTGTTTAGTTAATGGAAAATAAACACAAATATTACCTAAAATGATCATAACCTTTGGATCTCCAATGTTAGTCAATTTACCTAACTTTATTAAAAGCTCTTTACCCTGTAAAAACTATATTTGGAAATTACTCAGAAAGCAACTTATTTCACATAGAGCCTGTGTTAAGAAAACATAACTATGATCCAACTGGTGCCATTATTCCTAAAAGTTGTACAAGTATTTCAATATCTATTTTCAAGTTTTATATATTGCCACTGAAATAAATTGTCTTAATTAACCTTCTCCAGTCTTTCCCTCCCCCAAAAAGAATACAAAAACACCCAAAACTTCCTGCATATATTCTATGATCTTAAGTCCCTTTGGGATCCCTTCGAATACAAATTTTGCACGCATTGCAGTGACTGGGTTAATACAATAGGTTTCTATTTTGGTGTTATTCAAGTGTTGCTGATCTTAAATCAGAGAAAGTAGTCACTCCATAAGTGGTAATGATTTCTAAAATAATTACATGAAAGATATACAAGGTCTATACAATAAAAGATAAGTTGTAAGTGATAAATAACATTTCTAGAAAATTAGCTTAATCCTCAAAAATAATAAATGCATACTTAATTACACTGCATGCACATCCTGGAATTTTTTAAACATTCAATAAGGTGATTAATCAAAAGTCAAAAGACAGAAAAAGATAAGTCTTAACTGTAGCTCCAAGGCCTTTTCTTCTTTTTCTGCGCCTTAAACACATCATATGAGCCCTAAACATTTCCCCAGCAACCATAGAAGACAATCATTGAATAATTTCTTAGAAAGATTAAGGCTAAAGTACCAAATTGAGAATAAACAAATAGGAAGCAATGCTACAGCAATATCTAATTGTATCAAGACAAAGTAAAATGTATCTTCCTCTAGCAACAATTCCTTCTCTTCCGGCTATTTATTCAGTAGTTTTGTATAGCACCTTTCTTTCTGAAGACTCTTACTTCCTCCTGTTATCCAAACAATCATAAACTAGGATTTGGAAAAAGGAAGGGGAAAGAGGGGAAAAAAGAGGAGAACCACATTTCAAGGCATATGTTTATCTAGAGCACTTTTTCTTCCCTAAATACCCCATACTGGGTCATATTTTTTTCAAAAGGTTCTAACGTGAGTTTAACCAACATAAACTCCAGGAAGAAAATAAATTTTTAGGGTCCCCGCTGCACATGCGTGAAGACAGCAGTTTTCACGAATCAGGGGGCTTTCACCCCTTCTTAGTTTGCTAAGTTTGGGTCGAGATAAAACTCTGAGGTTGCAATTGAACAGGAAGACAATCATATTTCCAAAACTCAAAACAAACCATCCAAAATTAAATAAAAAGGCATAAGCTAAGCTTTTAAGAGGTATTTGCCCAAAGCCGAGATAACTCACTCCTAGAAGCCAAACCACAAAAAACTGCTGATCAAGTGAATAAGTAAGGCAACCAAAGGCGCCACTGCCACTTTTCCCCATTCAAGCACGACCTGTTCAAAAGTTTGCTCCTTTCCATACCAAAGTAAGTAGGATAACCAGTCTTAAATGATAACGTCTAGGGGGTCTTCTCTAGGTTAATACCAGCAGGGGCACTGGTACACGTCTGTGGTGCTGGACTAGCAGAAAAGACGGGAAAAGGCAACAGGAGAGAAGGGACAGTGCCTCCTTTAGGTTCTGCCCAGAGCCTAACTACACAGAGGGCCGTAATGTGTTTACTAATAACAGTAAATATAACAAAGAAGCAGCATGTTCCCTCTTCCAGTTCCTCAGGGCTAGTCACAGGACAGGGTTTCTTTGCTCCCAGCTCAGCCAGGGATCAACTACTCTGGGGTAAAAAAAAAAAAAAAAGGAACGGAGACAGTGTGGAAGGAAGGGGGGATGGGAAGGGGGATAATGAAGGGTCAGAAAAAAAGAAGCTAAGAAGGGGGCGCAGGGGAAAGCAGAGAAGGGGCGCAGCATAGAGCAAGGAAGGAGGCGCAGAAAAAGAGAAGGGAAGGGAGTGCAGAAAGACGAAAAGGGTGTTAGGGCGAATAAAGGAGAATGGAGAGTGAAGTAGAACAAGGCAGGAATGGAGCGAAAAGAAAAAAGAAAAAGGAAGGCATGGAATTTTTTTTTTAAGTGGTTAGGCGAGGAAGACCTCGCGGTGGAGAGTGGAAGGATGAGGAAGGGGAGGGGAGGGACAAACACTAGTCCCTGGTCCAGCACCGAGAGGAAACCCCTGCGCCCCCTCCCGGGCCCCCGCTTCTCCCTCCCAGCCCAGCCCCGGTCACCTTGCTGTAGGCGTAGTAGCCCAGGCACTGCGCGAAGTCCAGGCCGGCTGGGTCCCCGGCCGCCGCGGGGTAGAATCTCACATCCATGCCGGGGGCCGGGGCCCGGGCCCCTCTGGGAAAAGGGTGAGGGGGGCCGCCTCTCCTGCCTGCCTGCCGGGCGACCGATAGATTCACCCTCTGGGGCGCCCGGCCGGGGGCGCCCGGAGGCTGCGGGACTGAGGGGCTGAAGGGTGGGAGCCCGAGTCGGGCGGGAGCGGGAGCCGCAGCACACAAAGGAGCCACACGAGCTAGCGGCGGGAGAGCTGGTGAACTGGTGGACGGGCGGACGGACGGACTGACGGACGGACAGACTGGCCAAGGGGCTCAGTCCGGGAGTAGGGGACAACGTGGGAAGGCTGTGCGGGGCTGCTGCGGAGAAGAAGAGGTGGAAACCCCCTGTACTCCGCGGGGGACAGGACGGGACGGGACGCCGGACTGGATGAGACGGGACGGGACGGGACAGGACCGGGCGCTGGAGTTTAAGGAGTGCAGAGGGAGGCTAGGCGAATGTGGAAACAAGGCGGCGGTGGAGGTGGCTGCTGGCCCCGCTCCTCCCCGGGCGGAATGAGGGAGAGAAGCTGAGGAGACAAGGGGCTGGGCCCCTCCCCTCCCCTCTTTTTCTCTCTTTCCCTCCCTCTTTCCCTCCCCGCGTTGCCGCCGCCGCCGCCGCCGCCACCGCCGCGGCCGCCCTTCCACCCCTCCCACTGCTAGCAGCTGGCGCAGCTCTGCTCCCGGTGCCACCGCGCCCCGCCCAGCCCCACGCGCCTACTCCGAGACCCGCCTCCAAAACCGATTCTTGCCCTCTTTCTAGCTTTCCAGTCCCCCAACTCCTGGCTCCGTCCTGAGACCCTCACAATCATGAACCCTCACTCTTTTTCAAGCTCGCACTCTTTCACTTACTTCTCCTGACTTGGACCAGCCTAACCTCATCATCTCCTTTCTCGTCCCCCTCTTCCCTGACTCCTCACTGAGTCCAACCATCACCTTATCAACCTCACTTCTCGTACCCAGATATCTTTTTGATCCATGTCTTCGCATTCCCCCTACAACCTTTCTTCCAGTCACTTTGACTTCAACACTTTATCCTTTCGCTATTCTCCACCATCACCCCCCAACCAAGAACTCTTGGTTCAGTGTTTACCCCTACTTGGTTCTTTTTTTCCCCCACCACTCTCCTTCAGTCTAATTTGCACTACTACTACTACACCCATTAACGTGAATCACCTCTTTAACCCAATCTTGCTTTTTCTTCTAGCGTCTCCATCAGCACATTCTTTCCCTCTATGAGCTTTTTCAAGGGTCTTCTCTCTCCTCAGCCTTTTTTTTGCTTCTTATTTCTAAGCCCTCCTTTCACCTTTCTTCAACTATTTCCCTCGCTTTGTTAATCCTCCCCTCACACTTCCTCCTTCATAATTCTCCTTCCCTAATTTTTTCTCCCCATTTCAACTTTTCCCCATCATTCTTCAGCACTTTTCTTTTCATCAATTGTCCCCTTCCTCTCCCTGCTCCTCTTTTCTTTCTTTCAATCCCTTTTCTCCCTACCTCACGCTTCAGTATTTTTTTTAGTCCCATGCCCCACTGCCTCAGTTCCAGTTCTATTCTCACTTCTCCTCTTCCCATTCTTCCTTCTTCCTAAATTCCTACCTTTTCCTCTCTTTTATCCATTGTTACTCCTTCAGTCCCTTTCCTATATTGCCAATCCTCTTCTCATAGCTTCCCTTCAATTCTTATCAGCCTTTCCCAATCCACTTCCTATCTTTATTCCCCTCTCCACTCTCCTATGTCACTCGTCATTCTTATCCCAGGGTGCCTACCCTCCTGCCACCAGGTGGCCTTTACTACAAGTTTTTATGGGAGTTCTTTTCCCTCAATGACATCCTCTGCCCTACTTTCTTTCTCTCCCCACCCCCACTCTATTCTGTTTTCCTAGCTTCCCGCACTTGCTGACACCTTAAACACAACAGCGACACTTGGTGCACCTGCTCTTCTGGGCACAATTTCTGACCTATGTCCGTCAGCCTGGACATTCTGTTATTTTTTAAGAGATTTACGTTTAGCCTTTCACAGCTGGACAGAATTGGACTTTACAGGTTAAGTTTCATTTCTGTTTGTTCCTTATATTCCTTTGGTCTTGTTTTGTATTCAAAAGGATACTGGATCCATCTAAGACTTCTCTCCTAGAGAAAATGTCCCAATTTTCCTAAAAGGCTCTGGATGATTAACTTCCCCCATGCTCCACTTACTTAGCCCTCTCTTTTTTGGGAAAAGAAAAAAATGAGGGAATTTTAGCTATTCTCTCTGTGTCTCTG
Organism: Myrmecobius fasciatus; assembly: GCA_023553655.1. Lineage (NCBI taxonomy): Eukaryota > Metazoa > Chordata > Mammalia > Dasyuromorphia > Myrmecobiidae > Myrmecobius > Myrmecobius fasciatus. Next base: position 374,042 of record JAJPUD010001535.1, on the reverse strand, counting down.
TGTTTCTCCCTCTCTTCCTCCTCCCTCCTTCCTCCCCTCTTCCTCTCTCTCTGTCTCTCTCTCTGTCTCTCTCTCTGTCTCTCTCTCTCTCTGTCTCTCTGTCTCTCTCTCTCTGTCTCTCTGTCTCTCTCTGTCTCTCTGTCTCTCTCTCTCTCTTTCTCTCTCTCCCTCTCTCTCTCTTTCTCTCTCTCCCTCTCCCTCTCCTTTTTTTCTTCTCTCCACATGCATCTGTAATCTCTATCTCTGCCTGTCTTGCTATCTCTGTCTTTCTATATCTCTCTATGGCTATATATCTGTCTCTGTATTTTTGTCTGTCTTTCTGTTGGTTCCTCTCTACTTGTCTTTCCATCTGTTTCTCTTATCTCTCTCTTTCTATATGTATCTGTATGTCTCTAACTTCTCTGTGTTTTGCTGTCTCTGTCTCTGTCTCTCTCTGCCAATCTCTTTGACTTTCTCTTGGTTTTTCTCCATCCCTTCTTTATTGGTTAAAGTTAGTGACATATTTGTTCTATGCCAATATATATAGAAAGTTAGGCAGGGGCTATAAAGTCTGTTCATCACCCCCTCCACATATACACACATATATCATTTTTTGTAAGATGTCTTTTACCAACAGTTGTGAGTTAATCATAAAGGTGAGACCAGGAATATTTTTTCAGATAAGCATTGACTGCCCCCTTTCTTTTCTTCTTCTTGACCTCCCTCTACCTATCACCCACCCCCACAATCACCCTGTCAAGTGGATCTATGGACCAAGATGGCAGTTCATTATATATTAATAATGAATAGTGCCATTGAGGAAACAAATAACAAAATAGAATTCAGTTAACTTAAAAGCTTTGTCTTTTGTCCCTAGAAGAAACTTTGTTTCATAATAAATAAGAAAATGGAGTAAGGGAAGGATTGCAAGCACTTTGTCCCTTGACTCCAGTCCCCCTCACTAGAAAAGATTCAGTTGCCTTTCCTGAGTTTCCATTTAGCATTGACTACTCAGCAGTTGTTCCCTAATGGCACAGCATGTTGCACAAATTGGCAGTGAGTTGAGATATTATCAGCACAACACCCCATTGAGTAAGTTCTTGAAACATAGAAGTTGAGGCCTTTTCTCCTTGCCACTGGGCTCTCATGGCCTTTCAACCAATGAGAATCTTAAGTTGCAGTGACCACCTGTTGTCTAGCAAGTAAGCATGCTTTAAAGTTTCACTATTAGCATTTAACAATACACAGTAATATGGGATCTGTCCACATGAGAGGAATTGCCTGCTGATCCTTGTTCCAAGAAATTAAGATAACTGTTAAAAGTTTTAAAAGAAGAAAAAGGAAAGCTTTTCTTTGTGTACCACACTTTTTACTTTCACATATTCTGGCAGGCATCTGGAGCAATCCCCAGGTTGATTACAGCTATGAAGAAAATATAATCAAAGTTACAGAGTGACTAAACCTGAAGTTGTAATCAGACCTCAAGGATCAGGCATACAAATGTTTTATGCTGTTGAAGTACCAATAGTTAGAAGACATGGAACTGAATTTGGACTAATATATGTGTTGAGGATTGTATACAGGATCAACCAAGGGAACAGGCTATTTATTATTTACTCTTCCATAAAACGAAAACATAGGATTTCATAATTTCTTTTTTCTTTCTTTTTTTGGGGTGGGGTGAGGCAATTGGGGTTAAGTAACTTGCGCAGGGTCTCACAGCTAGTAAATGTTAAGAGTCTGAGGATAGATTTGCCTAGGACAGCATAATTTCTAAGGCTCCTTTCAGTTATAAGTTTATGGTCCTAGGTTACATTCTTTTTAAAATGTAAGTTCTTCTGGAAGGATGAACAGCTAGGTGGTTCAATGGATAGAATGCTGAACCTGGAGGCAGGAAGACTCCTCTTCCTAGTTCAAATCAAGCCTCAGATGCTTAGCATCTGTGTGGCCCAGCTCAATTCCCTTTTTATCTCATCTGTAAAATAAGCTGGAGAAAGAAATGATAAGTCACTCAAGTATCTCTGCCAAGAAAATCCTAAATAGGATCACATAGAGTCAGATATGACTGAAGTGACTGAACAACAACAACTCTTGGAAGTAATTTTTTAAAAAGACCATTCAACTGCTATAAGACTATCGGGCATATGTACCTCTATGTAAATAAAAGGTCTGAAATGATATTTAAATAATTGGAAAGGATAATGAATCCTCTAAATAAAAGAACTAGGCACCAGAGAAAGAAAGAAAAGGTTGAAGAACTGAGAAATTGGAACTTCAAAAAAAACTTTCCCTAATTTGTAATTTTGACTGAATATTTACCCTGATTATCTATATATCTATAAAACATATATCCTTAAAAAACAGTGATAAAAATGTAAAATCTTGCAGTTAGGTTCAAAAATTCAATTGTATAACTATATAACAGAAACCGCTTGACTAGATTGCCTAAAAACATCTATGAATTTCAGGCTGCAAAGTCATTATAAGTCAATTATGTGATATAGCAGTCAAGACTGAATGTGGGCCAAAGTATCATAAAGAGAAGTACTATGCTCAGGACCAGAAAGGTGACAGAATCATTTAATCTTCCTTGCTAGTTCCATATTTGTTGTGTCTTGATCAGCTTTGGATATCAAGTTTTAGGAAGGATCAATTCAAAAGTCTTCACCAAATAGTGAAGGGCACCCAGCTCATGGTGCATGAGGATTAATTTAAAGTATTGGGGATGCTAATCTTGGAGTAATAGAGATTTAGGAGAGTTGTCTTCAAATATATAAAGAGTTGTCACATGGAATAGAGATTAGCCTTGTTCTAGCCTAGTCCACATGGCAGAAATATTTCACTTGGTGATCTCATCAGCTCCAAAGGATTTATTTTTTTTTTAAGAAGCAGGATTTTTATTGCTGGTATTTGAAAGCTTTCATTAATTGTCCTACCCATAGCTCTTTTCTTTTTTTTTTAAATTTTTATTTTATTTGCATAACATATGTGTGGGTAATTCTTCAACAATAACCCTTACATAGCTTTCCGTTACAAATTTTTCCCCCCAACTCCCCACCCCTCCCCTAGATGGCAGGATATCCACTACATGTTAATTATGTTAAAATATTGGCAAATCGAATATATGTATACATATTTCCAAACTTATCATTGTTGTGCAAGAAAAATCTTATCTACACAAACGATATATCAGATAAAGGAAACACAATGTAAGCAAACATCAATCAAGGAGTATGAGAATGTTATGTTGTGGTCCACATTTCGCATCCCTCTCTCTGGGTGTATATGGCTTTCTTCAGTGAACAATTGGAGGTGGTTTGAAACATTTCATTGTTGAAGAGAGCCATGTCCATCAGAATTGATCGTCATATAGTACTGTTGTTGCCGTGTATAATGATCTCCTGGTTCTGCTCATTTCACTCAGCATCAGTTCATGTAAGTCTCTCCAGGCCTCTCTGAAATCATCTTGCTGGTCATTTCTTACAGAACAATAATATTCCATAACATTCATATACCATAATTTATTCAGCCATTCTCCAATTGAAGGGCATCTATTCAATTTCCAGTTTCTAGCCACTACAAAAAGGGCTGCCACAAACATTCTTGCACATGTGGGGCCTTTTCCTTCCTTTATGATTTCTTTGGGATATAAGCCCAATAGAAATGCTGCTGGGTCAAAGGGTATGCACAGTTTGATAACTTTTTGAGCATAGCTCCAAATTGTTCTCCAGAATGGCTGTATCCATTCACAGCTCCACCAACAATGCATCAGTGTCCCAGCCCTCCCACAACCCCTCCAACATTCATCATTAACTTTTCCTGTCATTTTAGCCAATCTGACAGGTGTGAAGTGGTATCTCAGGGTTGTCTTGATTTGCATTTCTCTGATCAATAGTGATTTGGAGCACCTTTTCATATGACTATAAATAGTTTTAATTTCATCCTCTGAAAATTGTCTGTTCATATCCTTTGACCATTTATTGATTGGAGAATGGCTTGAATTTTTATAAATATGAGACAATTCTCTATATATTTTAGAGATGAGACCTTTATCAGAACCCTTAAATGTAAAGATGATTTCCCAATTTATTGCTTCCCTCCTAATCTTGTCTGCATTGATTTTGTTTGTACAAAAACTTTTTAACTTAATATAGTTAAAGTTATCTATCTGGTTTTCAATTAAAAGTTCCAGTTCTTCTTTGGACATAAATTTATTCCATCTCCACAGGTCTGAGAGGTAAACTATATTATGTTCCTCTAACTTGTTTACAAAATCACTCTTTATATCCAGATCATGAACCCATTTAGATCTTATCTTGGTATGTGGTGTTAGATGTGGGTCAAGCCCTAATTTCTTCCACACTAGTTTAAAGGATTTATTTTTTAAAGCTTTTTTGTTTGTTTTTATTTTATTTTTATTAAAGCTTTTTATTTGCAAAACATGTGTATGGGTAATTTTTCAACATTGACCCTTATAACGCTTTCCATTACAAATTTCCCCCCACAGTCCCCACCCCTCCCCTAGATAACAGGAAGTCTACTACATATTAATTATGTTAAAATACTTGAGAAATCGAATATGTGTATACATATTTTTACAGTTATCTTGCTGTGCAAGAAAAGTTGGATCTACAAGAAAAAAATCTGAGAAGTGAAATATAATGCAAGCAAATATCAATAGAGAACATGAAAATATTATGTTGTGTTCCACATTTCATATCCCTCTCTCTGGGTGTATATGGCTTTCTTCACAAAACAATTGGAACTGGTTTGAAACATTTCATTGTTGAAGAGAGAGCCATGTCCATCAGAATTGATCACCATCTAGTCTTGTTGTTGCCATGTATAATGATCTCCTGGTTCTGCTCATTTCACGCAGCATCAGTTCATGCAAGTCTCTCCAGGCCTCTCTAAAATCATCCTGCTGCTCATTTCTTATAAAACAATAATATTTCATAACATTCATATACCATAATTTATTCAGCCATTCTCCATTTGATGGGCATCCATTCAGTTTCCAGTTTCTAGCCACTACAAAAAGGGCTGCCACAAACATTCTTGCACATGTGGGTCCCTTTCCTTCCTTTAAGATTTCTTTGGGATATAAGCCCAATAGAAACACTGCTGGGTCAAAGGGTATGCACAGTTTGATAACTTTTTGAGGATAATTCCAAATTGCTCTCCAGATAGTTGGATCCGTTCACAACTCCACCAATAATGTATCAGTGTCCCAGTTTTCCCACATCCCCTCCGAGATTTGCCATTATCTTTTCCTATCATCTTAGTTAATTTCACAGTTGTGTAGTGGTACCTCAGAGTTGTCTTAATTTGCATTTCTCTGATCAATAGTGATTTTGAGCACCTTTTCATATGACTAGAAATAGTTTTAATTTCATCATCTGAAAATTGTCTGTTCAAATCCTTTGACCATTTACTGATTGGAGAATGACTTGAATTCTTATAAATATGAGTCAATTCCCTATATATTTTGAAAATTAGGCCTTTATCAGAACCCTTAAATGTAAAGATAATTTCCAATTTATTGCTTCCCTCCTAATCTTGTCCGCATAGTTTGTTTATACAAAAACTTTTTAACTTAATATAGTCAAAATTATCTATCTGGTGTTCCAGTTCTTTTTTGGACACAAATTTATTCCTTCTCCACAGGTCTGAGAGGTAAACTATCCTATGTTCCTCTAATTTGCTTATTATATCACTCTTTTTTTAATAAAGCTTTTTATTTACAAAACATATGAGTGATTTTTCTACATTGACCTTTGCAAAAACTTTTTTTCCCAAGCTTTTCCCCTCCTTCCCCCCACCCCCCACCCCTAGATGACAGGTAATCTAATACATGCTAAATAGGATAAATTATATGACAAATACAATACATGTATACATATCTATACAGTTATGTTACTGCACAAGAAACATCAGATCTAGGAAGAGAAGAAGAAAAAACAACCTAAGAAGGAAAACAAAATGCATGGAAATATTCACAGAAAGCGTTAAAAGGCTGTGTTGTGGTTCACACTCAGTTCCCACAGGCCTCTCTCTGGATGTATGTGACTATCTTCCTCGCTGAACAATAGGAACTGGTTTGAATCACATCATATAATATCACTCTTTATACCTACATCATGAACCCATTTGGATCTTATCTTGGTATGTGGTGTTAGGTGTGGTTTAACTTCTAATTTCTTCCATAGTAGTTTCCAATTTTCCCATCAGTTTTTGTCGAATAGTGAGTGCTTATCCCAAAAGCTGGGGTCTTTGGGTTTATCAAACACTAAATTGTTAAAGTTATTGCCTAGATTATCCTGATAGCCTATCCTATGCCACTGATCGACTGCTCTATTTCTTAGCCAGTACCAAATGGTTTTGATGACCGCTGCTTTATAATATAGTTTTAGATCTGGTACAGCAAGGCCACCTTCATCTGCCTTTTTTCCATTAATCCCCTTGAAATCCTTGACCTTTTATTCTTCCAAATGAACTTTGCTACTATTTTTTCTAGATCTGTAAAATAATTTCTTGGGAGTTTGATTGGTATGGCACTAAATAAGTAGATTAGTTTGGGTAGTATTGTCGTTTTTATTATATTCGCTCTGCCTACCCATGAGCACTTAATGTTTTTCCAGTTGATTAGATCTGATTTTATTTGTGTGGAAAGTGTTTTGTAGTTTAATTCGTATAGTTTCTTACTTTTCCTTGGCAGATAGATTCCCAAATATTTTATCCTATCATCTGTTATTTGGAATGGAATTTCTTTTTGTATCTCTTGCTGCTGAATTTTGTTGGTAATATATAAAAAATGCTGATGATTTATGTGGATTGATTTTGTATCTTGCAACTTTGCTAAAGTTGTGAATTGTTTCTAGTAATTTTTCAGTTGAGTCTCTAGGGTTCTCTAAGTATACCATCATGTCATCTGCAAAGAGTGATAATTTCCTTTCCGCATTACCTACTCTAATTCCTTTAATCTCTTTTTCTTCTCTTACTGCCAAAGCTAACTATTCTAATACAACATTAAATAGTAATGGTGACAGTGGGCAGCCTTATTTCACTCCTGATCTTATTGGGAATGGTTCTAGTTTGTCCCCATTACATATGATGCTTGTTGATGGTTTTAAGTAGATGCTATTAATCATTTTAAGGAAAAGCCCATTTATTCCTATAGTGTTTTTAATAGGAATGGGTGTGGATTTTATCAAATGTTTTTTCTGCATCTATTGAGATAATCATATGATTTTTGTTAGTTTGGTTATTAATATATTTGATTATGCTAATAGTTTTCCTAATAGTGAACCTGTCCTGCATTCGTTGTATAAATCCTACTTGGTCATAGTGTATTATACTGCGGATGACTTTCTGTAATCTCATTGCTAATATCTTATTTAAAATTTTTGCATCAATATTCATTGGGGAAATGGGTCTATAGTTTTCTTTCTCTCTTTTCACCCTACCTGGTTTAGCTATCAGTACCATATCTGTATCATAGAAGGAATTTGGTAGCATACCTTCTTTTCCCTATTTTTTCAAATAGTTTACATAGTATTGGAATTAAGTGTTCTTTGAATGTTTGGTAGAATTCACATGTAAATCCATCTGCCCCTGGAGATTTTTTCTTAGGGAGATGATTAATAGCTTGTTCTATTTCTTTTTCTAAAATGGGGATATTTAAATAATTTATTTCCTCTTCTGTTAACCTGGGCAATCTATATTTTTGTAGATATTCCGCCATTTCTTTTAGATTACCAAATTTATTGGCATAAAGTTGGGCAAAGTAACATCTAATTATTGCTCTAATTCCTCTTCATTGGAATTCTCCCTTATTTTTGAGATTAACAATTTGATTTTCCTCTTTCCTTTTTCTAATAAAATTAACTAAAAGTTTATCTATTTTGTTGGTTTTTTCATAAAACCAACTCTTAGTTTTATTTATTAATTTGGTAGTTTTCTTATTTTCAATTTTATAAATCTCCCCTTTTATTTTCAGAATTTCCAATTTGATATTTGAGGGTTTTTGATTTGTTCTTTTTCTAGTTTTTTTTAATAGTAAGCCCAATTCATTGATCTTCTCTTTCTCTATTTTATGCAAGTAAACATGTAACAATATAAAATTGCCCCTTAAAACTGCTTTAGCCATATTCCACAAATTTTGGTATGTTGTCTCATTATTGTCATTCTCCTGGATGAAATTATTGATTGTGTCTATGATTTTCTCTTTCACCCATTAATTCTTTAGGATTAGATTATTTAATTTCCAATTAATTTTTGGTCTATTTTCTCCTGGCCTCATATTGCATGTGATTTTTATTGCATCATGATCTGAAAAAGATGTATTTACTATTTCTACCTTTCTGCATTTGATTTTGAGGTTTGTATGCCCTAACACATAGTCAATTTTTGTATAAGTTCCATCCACCCCAGAGAAAAAAGTAAACTCCCTATTGTCCCCATTCAATTTTCTCCAAAGATCTATCATACCTAATTTTTCTAACATTTTATTTACCTCCCTAATTTCTTTCTTATTTATTTTGTGGTTTGATTTATCTAATTCTGAGAGAGCAAGGTTGAGATCCCCCACTAGTATAGTTTTGCTGTCTATTTCTTTTTTGCATCTTTCTTAATTTCTCCTCTAGGAATTTGGATGCTATACCACTTGGTGTATATATGTTTAGTATTGATACCACTTCATTATCTATGGTACCCTTTAGTAAAATATAGTTTCCTTCCTTATCTCTTTTAATTAGATCTATCTTTCCTTTTACTTGATTTGAGATCAGGATTGTTACTCCTGCTTTTTTGTGTTCACCTGAAGTATAATAGATTCTGCTCCAGCCCTTTACCTTCACTCTGTATGTATCTCTTATGTTTTAGATGTGTTTCTTGTAAACAACATATTGTAGCATTCTGGTTTTTAATCCAGTCTACTATCCACTTCCATTTTATGGGAGACTTCATCCCATTCACATTCACAGTTAAAATAACTAAATCTGTATTTCCTGCCATTTTATTTACCCAAAGTTATTTTTTCTCTTTCTTTTCCCTTTTCTTCCTTCCCCTCCCCAGTATTTTGTTTTTGATGACCACCTCTTTCTAACAGTCCTCCCCCCTTTAGAGCCACTCCCCCTTTTTTACACCTTTCCCCTAATTTTTCTATTTCCCCTTCTATTAGTCTATCCCTTTCTTTTCCTCCTTTCCCTTCTACTTCCCTATAAGGATGGACAAGTTTTTCTGTGAAACCAAATGTGTCTGATATACTCTTTTAGAGCCCAGTCTGATGAGAGTAAGATTCACACAATGCTCATGGCACTCCCTTCTTTCCCTCAATTATGTTAGACTTTCTTTACCTCTTCATGAGATTTTACCTTCTTTTTACCTTGTTTTTTACTTTATTTTACCTCCTTTACCCTCTTTTTCCAATATAATAGCCCTTCCACCTCTAGTTTCTTTTCCATTATTATCAAAGTAAAATCAAATTATACCCCCATTCTTTAAGGATACCCATAGTAGAAATATAGTTCTCAAGAGTTCTTTCCTTTTTACCTTTTTATGCTTCTCTTGAGTTCTGTGTTTGGAGGTCAAATGTTTTGTTCATATCTGGTCTTTTCCTTAGAAATAGGTGAAATTCTCCTGTATCATTGAATGACCATCTTCTTCCCTGGAAGATAATGCTCATTCTAGCTGGATAACTTATTCTTGGCTGTAATCCAAGTTCCTTTGCCTTTTGGAATATCTGATTTCAGGCCCTTTGATCCTTAATCCTTGTCACACAAGCTGACAGATCTTGTGTAATTCTAATCACAAAAGTTCCTTGGTATTTGAATTGTTTCTTTCTAGCTGCTTGCAATATCTTTTCCTTGGTGTGATAGTCCTGAAATTTAGCCACGATATTCCTTAGGGCTTTAATTTCAGGATCTGTTTCAGGAGGTGATTGGTGAATTCTTTCGATGGTAATTTTGCCTTCTGATCCTAAAACATCAGGGCAGTTTTCTTTCATGATTTCCTGAAACATATCATCTAGGTTCTTTTTTTCATCTTGGCTTTCAGGGAGTCCAATAATCCTTAGATTGTCTCTCCTCGATCTGTTTTCTAAGTCAGTTGTTTTTCCAAGGAGGTATTTCATATTTTCTTCTATTTTTTCAATTTTTTTTTGTTTTTGTTTAACTGATTCTTGAAGTTTTATTGAGTCATTCACTTCCATTTGTTCAATTCTAATTTTTAAAGTATTATTTTCTTCAGTTATCTTTTTTTAGCTCCTTTTGTAACTGGCCAATTCAAATTTTTTTTGTGCATTGCAGAATTTTCCATTTTACCAATTTTGTTTTTCAGGGAATTGTTGTTTTTTTCCATTTCACCAATTTTGTTTTTCAGTGAATTGGTGCCTTTTTCATATCTCTTTTGTAGGGTATTATATCCTTCTTGCAATGATCTCAATTCATTTCCCCATTTTTTTTCTAACTCTCTTTTAAGATTTTTTATGCAGTCTTCCAGGGAAGCCTTGTGAAATGGGGACCGGCTCATGTCTCCCTTTGTGGCTTCCTCTGAAGTTGCTTTACCTTTAGGAACCTCAGGATCTCAGGTCTGCCCTTCTTTCTCTCCATAAAAGCTGTTTATAGTGAGAGTTCTTTTCTGTTTCTTACTCATTTTTTTAGAACTGGAGGTCTGTTTAAAGCAGAAGAGCAGCAAATGCTTCAATCTGCCCTAGGACAGTTCGGGCTGGTTCACTTCTGGTGCTGGCCTGGCCAGGCTAGGTCCCATGCTCTCAGTGGTTTTCAATCTACCTTTTACTAAAAGCAGATCTGCCAAATTACCTGCCTGCAACCAGAGCAAAGTTGTCCAAGTGTTTCCCAGGGACTTCCCAGGTACTTAGAATCTGCCACACTCCATTCTAGCCCCAGCTACCTGCCCGGTTGTGTGCCGCCTCCTGAGGTCAGCAAACCGCCCAAGCCCCTGCCCATCTGAAACAGACCTGCTCCGGAGCTCTTCCAAGGTAACTTTTGCTGGAAATGTATTATACTCCAAATATTTGGGGGGGCTTTCACTCCTAAACCAGTTCAGAGGCTTAATCTACTGTTTGTTTGAAAGAAGATCAGAAGAGGTCACAGAAAGGCGAGTCTGCACTCCACCATCTTGGCTCTGCCCTCATCTCCAAAGGATTTAATTATCATCTCTAAGATGATGATTCTCAAATCTGCTTTTCCCAACTCAATCTCTTTGCTGACCTTCACTCTCACATCTCCAATTGCCTTTCAAGCATCTTGAACTTAATGTCTAGTAGACATCTTACATTCAAAATAACCAAAACAGAACTCATTATCCTCCTCCCTGAGTCTCCTTCTGAGCAGGTAGATGGTGCAGTGGATACCTAGACCTGGAATTAGGAAGACCTACTTTTAAATCTGGCTTCAGATACTTACTAGCAATGTGATCCTGGCCAAGTCACTTAATTTTGCCTTAGTTTTTCTATCTGTAAAATAAGAGAGAGAAGGAAATGGCAGACTAGTTCAGTATCTTTGCCAAGGAAACCCCAAATGGGATCATAGAATCAGACATTAATGAAATGACAAAGTAACAACATCATAAGACTCTCCCCATCTCCTATTCTCTCTATTACCATGGAGGGCAACACACAAACCTCAAAACTCGCAATTTAGAATCATCATGGGTCACTTACCATCTTTCATCTCCCATATCCAATATGTTACCAAAACTTCTCAATTTTACCTTTGCAATATCTTTTGAATCCCCCTCCCTCTTTTTCCCCTGACATTGCCATCACTCTAGTGAGGGTCCTTATCACCTTATTGCCTGAATTATTACATTAGCCTGCTGGTCTCAAAGCCTTACCCAACCCAGTCCAGCCCCCTCCCATTCAGTCACTAAAGTGACTTTCCTAAAATGTAGGTCCCATCATTTCCTAAAATGCAGGGAATTTCTCCTACTCAACAAACTTCAGTGGCTTCCTATTGCCACCAGAAGTAAATACAAAATGCTCTTTTTTTGGCATTCAAAGCCCTTAATAATCTAGATCACTCTTCCCTTTCCAGTCTTTTTATACTTTACTTCTTCAATCCAGGAATACTTCTGGGCTGTTCACCAATAAGGCAGTCCATCTCTCAGTTCTGATCATTCTCTCTGGCAGCCATCCATGCCTGGAATACTCTCCCTCATCTGCTCCAAATACTGACCTTTATTTTCTTTAAATCTCAAATGGAGTCACAAAGATTTGCACATACTGAAACAACCAAACAACAACAAATGTACCTAGTGATTGTATATTATATCACCATCCCTTCAAAAATTAGTTTGTTGAAGGTATGGACTATTTTTACTTGTTTTTGCATTCACAAAACTATGTACAGTGTAGAGTACATAATAACTACTTAATAAATATCCTTTAATTGATTTAAAGCTGTAGAAAGAATGCTTGTTTTGGTAAAGTTTGGACTTGAGCTCTGAGGCCCTTTTCAACTCTGAAATTTTTTATTTGAACAGAACTGCAGAGATTCTTCTCTTCTCTAGTACTTAAAGCTTTTATTGTGTCTAAAATCTTCCCTGTCACTAAAATATGTAATCTAATGAGGGCAACTAGATGGTGCAGTAGATGGAGCCCTGGAGTCAGAAAGACCTGACTTCAAATATGACCTCAGACATTTATCACTTACTATATCACACTTTATGTGACTCTGGGTCTCTCAAAAACAAAAAAAAAACCTTTCCAATTTAGTTCTTAGTATAGTAACTTGATTGTTACTCCTTACTAAGTACATTTTAAAAGATAATCCAAACGAATATTGTTTAACCTGGAGAAATGAAATTTTAATGGAGGGATTTTCAGTTGAACAGTGTCTGGTTGGGATAGATATTCGAGAACAGCATGACTTTTCTCTTGTCATTTAAATAATATCACTAGATAATCACTCTTATCTATGAGTTTAACTAGATTTTAATATTAATAAACTATTAGTATAATAGTATATTATAGTATCTAGTATAATTAGTATAATAATTACTATAAATCTATGAACTCAATGATGGAAGTGATGGGAATCTAAATCTATTTATCTTTTCATTCTGATCAATTCTCATCCATATCATCCCATAAATTCATTATAAGACATCTACTAAACATTCTGGGGATTATCTCTTAGTTATCCTGCCTCATTTTTTTTAAAAGCTGCATGTTTTTCTGATGAATTCATTATACTACTTCTTCTGAATAATTCCTAGTTTGTAAAGTATTGCAGCCTACTGTCCCCTACCATGTGCCTCTCCATTGCTCTTTGAATGATTCTCAATTTCAATGTTTTGATGTGGAATACTACTGAAATCGTAGCTGTACAATAGGAGAATACTGTTATTTTAAAAAGATCAGACTTCAATTCTGGGAGAAGTTTGGGGTAATTAAAATCATTCCATCATTTCCCAAAGGAAATGCATCCTGTTTTCCTCCTTTTTCTCAATTTTGAGCCAGTTCACAGTCCATTTGTAGATACTCTCTAAGATGTCCTAATGGATGAGGTCTACAATTGTTCATTCAACCATGTAACCTATTCTAGAGCAATAGATCCCAAAGTAGGAACTATAACCTGACTCAAAAATGGATTGTGATCATATAATCAGAGAGATAAGAAATATACCATATCTCCACCCCCTATTTTCTCATTCTCTCCCTCATAGCCAATCATGGAGCTTATTTCCATCAAAAGCATACCTATCCCTTATATCCAAATATTCACCTTCTCTGAGCAAACTCCTCAGCTTCCTACTTCTGAGCTAAACATTGACCTCACAGGGTCTCAAAGCATATATACATATATACAAGTGCCATTGGAAAAAAAATCCTCCACTCCTACCTCCAGCTTACTCCCTAGCTGTTCTCCCAAATTATCTTATGACTAGACTAGACACCCTCTTGGGAGATGGATTCCGCAATATAGGTGAGTGGCCAATTACTTAAAACCCTACCATCTCCTTCGGGACAGTATATATCATCCAGAATAAGCAGGTATGGATAGGTTATTCTCTGCTTTGTTTATCTCATTACATTATTTTTATCCCTAAACCCAATCTTTATTCAAACTTCCAAATTGCTGTCAAAGGTACTGCCAAACTTCCAGTCATCCAGGTTTACAATTTCATTTTCATCTCCTCATTCTCCTTTATTACACATAGCCAATCAATTGTCAAACCTGGTCATTTTGCCTCCAAAACATTTCTTGTATTTGTCACTCTCTTTCTGCTCATATATCTACCAGATTCAGACTTTATCACCTGGAGTATTGCAATAAACTCACAATTGACCTCCCTATCTGAAGTCTTTCCTTTCCAATCCATCCTCCACATAGCTGTCAAAGTGATTTTAGCAAATCCGACAATATCAACAAACTTCAATGGTTCTCTACTGAATCTCGGATGAAATATTATTTCATCTTTATCTATTCCTTTTTAATTCCTACATTTGCATAAGTTTTATGATAAAAAGTTTGGAGACCATTGATGTAAGCATAGACATTCTATGGACACATGATTTTTCCTGGGTCAGTAGATAAGTCAAGTTGTCTGAAATTATTATGCATCTTACTTAGGAGGCATTGTCCTGGAGTTTTATTCAATCAGCAATTCAATCTTTAAATAGGAGCATTTGGAGAACTCACCACCTGTAGAGAAACTCTCTTTAATTTTGAATCTGTTCTAGATAGACTAAAAATGACTCATCTTAATACAGTGCTTCAAAATGGACAAAACCCTTTATATGTACTATTTCATTTGTTCCTCCCAATAACCCTGCGAAGTAGGTGTTGATGCTCTTTTTATAGATGAAGAGACTAAGGCTCAGACAGGTTAAATGACCCATCCAGGATCATTTAATTAGTAAAGTTCTGAAGCAAGACTAGAGTTCAGGTCTTCCTGACCCCAAACTCAATGTACCATTGTATACTGTATGTAAAGGAATACATACGACACTCTTGATTCTCAGTGACAATGACAACCCAACCTATCAATGTGTTAACTGAAAAAAATGTGACTTTAGATTTAATTCTTCTTTTGGAATTTTAGGCAAATCAATTCCAATTTAGATACAGTTTGCTTTATTTAAAAGTGATGATGAAAATCTCCATGATAATCAATGGTACATTGACTATCACTTTGATAGCTTTTTTTAAGGGTGAAAACAAATTTCACCAATTACAATAAAACTTAAGACTGATATTTTTCAAATATTTAAATACAATTGTACCTATTATATTGTTTATCATTTTAAGAATATGAACTATGTGAATTAGTGTAAGTAGATTTGTTCCTGAAATATTATAGACAAGAATTTCCCACAAACTACATAATTTTAGATTTGAAGTAACTTCTTCATGAACACATCTTAAACTGATTGTGAATCTATTTGAATAGGGCTAACAATTATTGATTTAGAAGTATTACAAGAATTAAATGTTTAGCAAAAAGAAAAATTGGTTTTGAAGAATATATCATTTTGGAAAGGTAGCAAATGTTGAACTTTTGAGGAAAAATACTTGTCAAATTTATATTATTCAGATAAAAAAATCATGAGCAATATAAATAATATCTCACATTTCTATGACAATTTAAATCTTAAAACCACTTTCCTTACAGAAAAATCATGTGAGGTAGTTGGTGCAAACACTAACACCCCATTTTGCAGGTGAGGAAATAGACTCAGAGAGATAAATAAAATTGCCCAAAGTCACAAAACTGGTGAATGCCTGGGTCAAGAGCTAAAATAACATGTCTAGTCTTCTTTCCATTATACCATAATACTCTCAATTTCAAGTTTTTTATTTGGTTACCACATATAATCCAAGGTCATCTACCAAGTATGAAGCACAACTAAACAAAATTATATCAATAATCTCAATTTTAGCAAAAAATTATATGAAATGTAATTTTCTTCCTTAATCTATCTCTAAAGGAATTAATATAGTCACAATAATAGAGTCTATATAAGACCTGCTCAGTTTTATTATCTACTGTGTTTCTGATTTTCAATGATCTTGAACAGTAATTTAACTTATCTTCCATTTTTGCCCAGATTGGAGGAGGACAATATAAAAAATCATAGAATAGGTTTAATCATCTTCATTTCTTACAATGAAAAGTACTATCCAAATATTATGATCCATGTTTAGAATACCGTAATGCAGCCAAATTAACAGAACTGCATCAAGTGGGAATTAGCCAGACAGATACTGTGGTTTTCTTTTGATCTATTCCCATAGTAACAGCTAATGCAGTATATTGGTTAAAAGTATCAGATTTCATTGTAGATCTGAATTTGGCTTCCTATCATTAAAAAATAGCATTTCCATCTAGCTCTGAAATCCTTAGTGTTCGTAGTTGACTTTTGTATAATTCATCTATATGAAGTTGAAGAGATCTTTACATTGGAAAAAATCAGTGCATCTCATTTGCAGGATAAATCTAATACAGATAAAAATCTAACCAAGCATTATCAGGAACTTTTCAAAAGAAAACTATAAAAGGGTATAGAGTGAAAATTCTGACCTTGGTTTCCTCTTTACTTCTATAAATCTATAAAAATGTCACACTTTCTACAAAAAAAAATCTTCAGGAATAACTTTTCCTAGAATTTGAGAATGTTCCAGATGGTGAGAAGTGTGTCGGAAGACCTTTAAACATTATATTTGTCATATATGAGAAGCTACAAAATTTCCCACTAATTATCTTAAGGAATTCCAAACTTCTCTGATTTGAAAAATGGGGCCAATTTTTTGATTTAGTGTTCAGTTTATGATTTCAATTATTCATTTTGTACTACTAAAAAGAACGGTGTGGTATGAATAGAGGGAGATGCAAAGATAAAAAAGGGATTATCCCTGCCTTCAAAGATCTTACAATCAAGTAAGAGAAATGAAACATGTACACATAACATAACAAAAATAGAAAATGGAATACAAACATAAAAGCATTAATATTGTTAGTTAATACAGGAAAGACCAAAAGAATGAACTGTGAAAAAAAATTTAAGATAAATTAATTGCTTTCATCTGGGGGATAGGAGGAGCAGAGAAAGATATGTTGATTACTTTCATCTGGGGAGACAAGAAAGGATGGAAGTTAGAGGAATAAGGGGAGAATTCTAGGGTTCAAGGGTCATAAAAATACAGAAAAAAATGGAATTGGAAAAGATAAAAAGAAGCAAAAGTCAACAAAATTCAGATTGGGATATTTTATCTGACCATAACTAGATTAGTCCACAACAGTCTCTATGTTACTGGTGCTGATTAAAGATCATTTTTTTTTCCTTTTTCCTTAATATAGTTCTGCTTTTTGCTCAACCAAGTCACCCCTGGGTGCTGATTGACATGTCATAAATATGGAACCAACACCTTGAAAAACTACAGTGCAAAAACCCCCCCCAAAAAAAAAAAAAAACTACTGAGCTGAAAATTCATTCCCAGAAATACGAAATGAGATGGTATATTTGCTTGTGTCCTACCCAACTCTCCAATAAGCCTATTTTAAAAGCAATGCACTCTATACAATAAGGAGGGGTACAATTTTCAACATGTTTCCACTCTGCCTTTAAAAAAAAGAGTGAGAAACTCGGGAAAATATTAAACTGTTTGGTTGTCTTGCCTGCTTTCTGAAATATATTCTATTTCTTTTAAAGTGAAAGAATGACCTCTGTTGCAGGAACAATTTTCAGAGACAGTGTGTTTATCAAATGGTTTCTCTCCCTTCATAAAAAACAATTTATTTTCACTGAACTCTTCAAGATAAGCATCAAAGCCAGGAAGAATGTACAATGAAGTTTATAATTACACTCCAGAAACAAATACAGGGTATTTTTATTTTTGCTTCAGTGAAAGAGTATTTTTTTCGAAGAGACAAAGGTGTTTGGGGAGGTGGGGAAGCATGTACATGAGCAAAAGCCAGGAAACCCAGAGGAATGGAACCAGCATGGTTTTCCACAAAGACTGTTGGCTAAACAATGAAAACTGAGGACCAAATACTTTTCTTAAATAGAAAGTGGGTAAATATTGGATTAGACCAGATCTTTGATTATTTAACAAGGGACATCTATAAGAATATTTGGGATAGGAATATATTAATCAGATATTAATCCCTTCACTTGAAGGTCTATTTTCTATAGCATGTAATTATTTCTCTTTCTTAATGCCTTTGATGAAACTCTCTTTTTGATAAGCATTCCCGTTTTCTGGCCTCATTTCCCTGGCATGTTATTTTTAATATCCACAGAATAGCAAAATTTAAAAAAAATAACTGAGAAGAGAACAGGTCTAATAAAGATTACATTTCTTAAGAAATGGGAACAATTGCATTTGATCACATAACAGCCTAGGATTCACAGCAAAATAATCTCCCCTGATTTGCATATATCTGTGCACGCCAAACAGACGTGTGTTTGCTTTTCAAATAATAATGCAGGTGCACATCTTGCAATGACTAAATCTCAAACTCATCAAACTGTTTCACCAGAGTGGGACATGCCCCCTTTTTCTGGAACAGCTTCAAACTCTTTTTTCCAGCATTCCCACCACCTGTTTACTGAGTTTATACTCCAAAGTAGATATGTGCCATTAGAAATGAGGAAATGAAAATAAATGACCTTGTTTGTTATTTATAACAAAGAGGTTCAGCAAAATTAATGCTGTGGAGCTTGACCTCCTGACCTGAAAGAAAGAACCACCTCATGCCTTTGAGGATAACTCACAATAGTCCAGCCATAGCATTGTTCTATAGTTTGCCTTTCTGATGGACATTAAAGAAATAACTTCAAGATATCAAATGTTTTACAAGTTAGATGGGAAATTTGCATTTAAAAACATACTTAATGAAAGTGAGTCAGCTAGAGAGAAAGCTGCCTTTCTTTTCTTTTTTTTTTTTTAACCAAACACAGGTAAAATTATCTAGCACATTTTGTTGATGTGTTGCATGTATCAATATTAAAAAGCTAAAATAGTACTTCTGGGAATTAAAAAAAGATAAGTCACCAGGTAAAGATCAAATATTAAACTAGTTACTGGTCATCTCTGGGGCAAAGAAAACATGATTTTTTTTTCTTTACTACAAATGTGGCTGCCATCTCTGCAACATAGATGACGTAGAATCATTAAAGGTATGGTCTGCAATTTAAGAGGTTTAGAATCAGCTCTTAGGTAGTTTTCTCTTCATGGCTACCGTCATGGGGAACGCAACTATTTTCGTTACTAGAAACAACAGAGGAAGGAAATCATCCACAGGTCAAACTTTTACAGATAATCAAGGCAACCAGAGTTAGCCAGTCATTAGAGACTCAAACTCAAATATACAGAAGAGTATCTGAATGATACTTGATAAATAACTGAAATTTAGAAATATACATTTTATATAGTTAACATGATTTTTGATGGCAGTTTACTAGATCTTTAATGACTTTAGACAATATTGGTCTATTTGGTCCTTTGAAATCTGTTGATCCTCCTTTCTAGATGTGGACAAATATTCTTTCATATCCCTACTTGCTATTTGGTGAAAAATAACCATTCACTCTCATATACCTTGCTTCTGGTTCCTCCCTATTTAAACTGTTATTTGTGCAAAATAATCTATGTAGACCCAGAAACCTTGTCCATGTTGCAGATGATTCCACAGAGGCATCTTAACTATCGCTATGAACCTGTCTTGCCTCTGATCCAGACATGACCGATGGGAATCATACAGTTCAAGTCAACAGCTTCAAATCTTTTCTAAGACTCTAAAATCAAAAAAAGAAAACTAAAGTTGGGAGTTTCTGCTTTACTTAATAAACAAAACTCACCAACTACATTATCATAACAGCTTAACCTAAAAGAATTGGTATAGACAGGGGAAAGAAATTCTAGAAAGATGACAGAATAAGTAAAAAAAAAAATCCAGGATCTCCAAATTTCCTCCACAAATAAGATAGAAAATCATGTTAAAATGAAGGTAGAGCAATGAAAACAAATAAAAGTGGGATGTCAACTTTAGAGGACCTCAGGAAAGATTCAACTTTTAGGGGCAGAGGTTTGGCTCAAATTTAGGTCCAATTTAGTCCCAGTCAGGCCTACTCCACTGAATCAATAATTAACAAGCTCTGAGAGCAGCTGAGTCTCAGGAGCTTTCACCTCATGGATAATGTTAGGGTTGGACTACTGAGTGGGAAAAGATTAAAGAATCCTCCTCTGTCAGAGGAGGCCAGGCATTGTTGTATTGATTAGACTCCAGACTTGGTCCCAGACTGATCTATGGGGGAGAAAAAGATAGAACACATGTCCAGTGAGTATGGTAGCAGAGAGGTGTAATCCTTCTAGTTGTGGGTAGTGCTATGGCAGAGGGGTGGGCTGACGTTTGGGAGGGGAAGAGAAAAGAGGAAAAAGAATGGAAGGTGAAAGGGAGGGGAAGAGAGGGAAAGGAGAGGGAAGGAGAGGTAAAGGGAAAAACAAATCAAAGTTAAAGTTAACTGAATTTTAGGCAGCCTTAGAAGGGGAATAGCACAAAAAACTTTTCTTTGTTAAATAATTTGGTTCTATTTTTTTAAAAGTTTAAAAGTTTCAAAAGCTTAAAAGTTAAGCATTTGCTATAAGATTTTGCATCCTGTTTTGTACATTTGATTGTTTTGATTGATTATTTTCATATTAATAAAAAAATTAAGTGCTACAGCTTATATAGTGAATATAAATGATGTGAAATCAAGTACTATTTGTTATGGAAAAAATTAAAACATCAGTGATCTTTAATACTTTTGCCTTTGTTTTTATATTGAACACAAGATTAATATGATGAGTATTCTCAAGTGATGTACTGATTTATGATAATATACTACAACACTTGAGAATGGAAAGAGTTAAGTCTTGGAGGGAAGAAATTGTTTCAAGGAAATTTTAATTGGATCATGGAATCATAACTTTAAAACCTGAAGAAATTTTAAATGTCATTTATTTCTTCCTCTTGTTTCACAAATGAAGCCAATGAAGTTGAGGGAGGCACAGAAGTGACACATAGAAGGATCAGGGATTTGAATTTAGGTTCTCTGAGTATTATATGGAATTTCCTGAACTGGTATGAGTAGTTATGTAAATTAATCCAAGACCTGCTAATGTGACCAAAAAAGACAGGATGTCCCTGTCCTGAACTGTCCATACTCTCTGGGAAGGTTCACTCACCCTAACCTGTCCTCATGTTGGATATAAACTTTCAGATTTTCTGGGCTGGCCTCGATTTGGGCCAATCTACAATCTTTTTTTTTGTTTTGTTTTGTTTTTAAGATTTACTTAATCATACCTAGAGAAGGATATTCTGTTCAACAAAAATATTTATTGAGCATAGCCTGAGTCAATTTTACTAAGTGAAGCTTGCTTGAATTACCTATATTGGTCTTAGAGTGCTAGAGCTCCTTATAGGCTGTTTGAATTCATTTGGCCAGGAACTAAGATTAGCATCCTAAATCATTAGTCCACTAACCCAATTTCAAGGATTGTTTCAACACCTTTTAAAGGAAAAACTAATCTAATATGCAAAGAGGAAGAGGTTAAGATGTTGCTCCTCTCATACCAAAGAAAGAACACCATTCAATTAAACTCAGACTCTCACAGAGATTGAAGAAGGTTAATCCTATGTAAGGGAATATACTTAGTCCTCATCATTATAACTCTTGTTTCCCATAGGTGTCATTTCATTTATTCAAAACCAATCCCTCACAATGATGTTACATTAGATCCTGAATATTACCATTTACTTAATAATTAGGCAAAAGCTCTAGTAATTGTAAACAACACCATACTTAATAAAATCAAATTAAAGAATTTTTTCTATGTCACAATCCACATATAAACCTTAGTGGCACTCTTCCACCAATATACTGAGTATCTCCTAAAGAAAGTGGACATATATTGAAACCTGACAAGGAAACATGAATGAAGAGAAACCCATGTGATGAAGGCAACTCAGAACACTGGGACTATAGATTTTAGTGTCTTCTTTCTGTCTCAGGAACTGTCCATAAAAGTTTCTTGATGAACATAGCTTCTGTGTTTAACAGATGTTTCCACTACTGTGCTTTATTAAACACCCCACTGCGCATGATGTCTCACCAAACTAATTGATCCAGTGAGTGACTTCTTGGATTCACTCCTTCCAAATAGTTCCTTTGCTCATCTGGACTTACCTTTAATAACTGTAATATACATCACTTACAGCTTAATGCTTTGCTAATGCCTTCATTTGACATAGCATTGTGTTCTTTTAGAAAAAAGCAATAACCTTTATCCTAAACTTGACAAAAGCTTCTTCAACTCCAGTCATTTTCAGGATTATTTTCTTTCTCTACCTCTCAGCCATAAGAGAAGAGAATGCAGAAAAGCATTTTCTGTCTTCCCTTCTCTGCAAAAAAAAATTATAATGGAGAACAGAATACATATTCTCTAATCCTTTTTTTAGCAACAAATCTTAATAGAAAATATAACATATTCTCTGTTCCTTCATCTCAACAGCAGGTAGCAACCCACCTTATTGGCCAATGAATTTGCCTTCTAATTGCTGACAGAAAAGAGAGATATGGTCCCTGTTTAACACAATCTGAAATCTATTCATTTCACCTCATATCTTTTGAGGCCTTTTTGTGAAGAACTCCACCTTAACTTATGGTTATTAACCAAATTCTCAACTTATTTCTAAGATCAAATAAATAGTTCTGGGGTCCATACTTCCTCAATTATTAATCTAAGGATTCTCCTATTCTTCAGTTCTTCATATACAAATTACTGCAGCTTACTATGTTCTCCATTTGTTCCTGTGATCTAAAGTCAGCTAGTCAATAAGCATTTATTAAGCGTCTACTATGTGTCAGGGATTATCCTAAATTCTGGGTATTCAAAGCAAAGTCTCAAAAAACTTATAGTCAAATGGGTAAGATAACATGTAAACAGCTATGTATAAACAAACAATATACAGGATAAATTGGAGGTAGTTAACAGATTTGTTCCCACTCCAGTCTCTTCATTGTTCTACAAATAGTCTATGCTCATTTTCACCTACATTGCTTCCCAAGAGGACCAGGGATGTCCTCTCTGTGTCCCCACCACCCCATAATCTATGAAGCAAAGTGATCCTTGATAGCATAGTAAGTTTTCCTTAAAAAATCTTCCCTTTTGAGCTGGAGCAGGAGTCGGAACAGGAGTGGGAGCGTTGTGCTTTTCACACACCTGGGAGTCTTCTGCGGGCCTCTTGGAACAATTTGTCCTGATTGTGGGCAGGTGGTTTGGAGGGTCTGCCTTTTGAGGGGGATAGATTGTGAACCACTGAACCCCTGATGAGCATCGGACCTAGCTGCCATTACACAGCACCTTAAAGCAATCAATCAAACAACAGGACTGATAAGCACCAGAAATAATTCAATCAGCTGAGCTGCCCAGTACCTGAAATAATTCAATCAGCAGAACCGCCCCAGGGCTAATTAAAGCAGCTGTCCCACCTTTGCCCTAAACAGACCTCACACCTTTAAAAAAAAATGAATAAAAAACCAAAAAGAGCTCTCACCATAGACAACTTTTATGGAGAGAGGGAAGAACAGACCTCAAATCCTGAGACCCCTAAAGGTAAAGCAACTCCAGAAAAAGCCCCAAAGAGAGACATAAATTGGTCTCCATGTTACAAGGCTTTCTTTGAAGATTGCATAAAAAAATCTTAAAAGAGAGTTAGAAGAAACATGGGGAAACGAAATGAGATCACTGCAAAATAAAATAGAAAAAATGGAAAAGAATGCAATGAACAAAAAAATGTAATTGGACAATTGCAAAAGGAACTAAAAACAGTAACAGAAGAAAATAAGATATTAAAAATTAGAATTGAACAATTGGAAATGAATGACTCATCCAGACTTCAAGAATCAGTCGAACAAAAACAAAAAAATGAAAAGATAGAGAAAAACATGAAATATCTCCTAGGAAAAACAACTGACCTGGAAAATAGATCTAGGAGAGACAATCTAAGGATTATAGGGCTTCCTGAAAGCCATGATGAAAAAAAGAACCTGGACACTATATTCCAGGAAATCATAAAAGAAAACTGCCCTGATATTTTAGACCCAGAAGGCAAAATACTCCTTGAAACAATCCACCTATCACCTCCTGAAAGAAACCCAAAAATTAAGTCCCCCAGAAATATCGTGGCTAAATTCCAGAACTATCATACCAAGGAAAAGATATTACAAGAAGCCAGAAAGAAACAATTTAAATATCGGGGAGCTACAATTAGGATCACACAGGACCTAGCAGCTTCTACTTTGAAGGATCGAAGGGCCTGGAATCAGATATTCCGAAGGGCAAAGGAACTTGGATTACAGCCAAGAATAAGTTACCCAGCTAGAATGAGCATTATCTTCCAGGGAAGAAGATGGTCATTCAATGATATAGGAGAATTTCACCTATTTCTACTGAAAAGACCAGAAGTGAACAAAAAATTTGATCTACAAACACAGAACACAAGAGAAACATAAAAAGGTAACAAGAAAAAATAACTCTTGAGAACTATATTTATGTTATAGATACTTATAGAATGAGGGTTGATTTTATGAATCTATTATTACATTATGATTATGATACGATTACTGTGATTTTATGATTATTATCATATGATTACTGTGATTTTATGAAAGTACTATAGAACCTTGTACATAGTAGATGCTCAATGAATGCCTCTTGATTTCAACTACACTGCCTCTGGGTGGCAAAGGAGAAGGGGTAAAAAGCAGGGGTGAGGATGGGGGAAAGCTATACTGGCTCCAACTATAATGGCTGAGAAGTATCACAAGAGAAAAATTATCTGGGACTATCTGGTGAGATGGTGGGGAAGGGAACTGAAGCTGAGGAAACTGTCATTAGAGAAGTGTTTATAATCTCATTGATAGGGGTTTGCCTTCCAACAGTGCTGAATGTATTCTATTCACACATTTTCATATTATTTAATTCTTGGAAATATCTTCTTTCTAACATGGATACCAACAAACCATACCAACTCTACATCTATCTGTTCTTCCTTCTTCCCTTATCTGGTCAGACCACTTCCTCTGCTAGTCATATATATTTCTGATGATGTCATTTATATTACTAATCTGAGTTGATCTGGATGTTGTTGGAAAATTATTTTGGAACTATGCCTAAATAACTACAAAACAGTGTCTATACTTTGAGTCAGCAATGCAACTACTATACCCCAAAGAAATTCAAGGAAAAGGAAAATGACCTATATGTACAATGATATATATGGCAGCTCTTCATGTCATGTCAAAAAATTGGAAAGAAATCACAATTAGTAAATGACTGAAAAAATTGAGACATATGATTGTGGTAAAATATTATTGTGCTATAATAAATGATTAAAAAATAAACTTTCAGAAAAACCTAAAAAAAAAAAATCTTCCCTTTTGTAACTACATATACTTTCCATTTGTCTCCTTCTTTCTGAGTCCCTTACTCATTTTCCCGTACTTCAACAGCTTCCTTTCCTGCTCCTGACCTCTATATATAACTCAATCTTTGAACCTCTGTTCTTATTTCTCTGTTCTCCATCTTTAGAAATCACATTTCCAGATATCATGGCTTCAACTTCATGAATCACTCTCAAATTTACATCTCTCATCTCCCAAATTTGAGTCTAGTATTCTAATTGCCTAATCTATATTTCCTTTTAAACAGGCCATCATTCTATAAGCATTTATTAAGTGCCTATGATGTGTCAGAACTTTCCTAAATTCTGAGAATAAAAATAAAGAGAAAACACAATCCCTTCCCTCAAGAAGCTCACAATTCAATGGGAGAGACAAGTATAAAGTAAACATACAATATACAGAATAAATAGAAAATAATAAACAGAGGGATGACTCTAGAGTTAAGATGAATTGGGAAAGGCTTTCTGTACAAAGTGGGATTTTAGTTCAGACTTAAAGGAAGTCAGAAAGTGAAAATGAAGAGGGAGTACATTCCAAGTATGGGGGTTGGGAGCAGTCTGGCTCATCGAATGGTAAGAAAACCAGTGTTACTGAATCAAAGAGTACATTGGGAATTGTAAGGTGTTTTAGAAGACTGGGAAGGTGGGGTGGGGAAGATAATTTATGAAAGCCTTTGAACATCAAAAAGAGTATTTTATATTTGATCTTGGAGGTTATAGGGAGCCTCTGAGTATATTGAATATTAGAGTCATCTGATGGGACCTACACTTTAGGAAAATTATTTTGGTGGCTGAATGGGGAATGGATTGAAGTGAGGAGAGACTTATGGCAGACAGACCAATCAGTAGACTATTGGAAAAATTTAGATGTAAATATATCAATGTTACTTTGAATTCAAGACATATGAAACTGAACCAATCATTTCCCCCAACACACACACACATACACACACACACACACACACACACACACACACACACACACATACACCAGCTATCACTATAGACATTATTTCTGTTGATGTGTCCACTATACTTCTATTGACTTAGGTTTGAAAGCTTAGACTCATTTTTGACTTCTCTTTCTTAAGGTCACTATGTCCCATGAGTTGTTTCATATGTTCTTTCTTTTTTTCTCCATTTCCATTGCCTACACTCTAGTTTAGGTCCTCACCATTTTAGAATCAGGCTACTATAGTTTTCTCCCAGATTTATTTATTTATTTATTTTGACTAGGTAAAAGAGACCATTCTTTGCCTCAATTGCTACCTAGCCTTAATCATTAAATCACTAAATCATTCAAGCTGAGACCTGTTAAAGACCTTAGCTTAAAAAGGCCAACATGTCCCACTGTATCCAAGATCATTTCGAGTCATCCTGATCTGTATCTGGCCACTGGACCCAGATGGCTCTGGAGGGAAAAGTGAGGCAGGTAACCTGGCACAACTCTTACTCACTCAAATCCAATTTACTTGCATGTCATGGCATTATCTTCCTGATGTTGTGGGCTTATTTGAGAATGAAAGACAGACAATTTGCCTTCAGTCTCTTCCCACTCCAGTTCATCCAACACATCACTGCCAGATTATTCTTCCTCAAAAAAAATTTCTAAAAATCTAATATCTGTTGATCCATTGCTCAAAAACCCTCTATAGGTACCAATTGCCTACAGGATATAGTCCAAACTGAATCAGGCATTAAAGCTCTCCAACTTCCCTTTTTAGTCTTCTTTCCTGCTACTACTGGACATTGATCATATGCTTCAGTAAAATTGTGCTATCTACTACTATCTACTACTATCTTCAGTAAAATTGTGCTATCTACTACTATTTACTACTATCTACTACTCCCTGAAAATACCCTGTGATTTCAGTTTCAAATATATAACATTAACCATGGAGAGCAATTTGGGGATACACAGAAGTGACTTGTTGGCATGAGGAATCCCATCACTTTCTAGGAAATTCTTAGAAAAAGTAAGAAGATAGTCTAACTCTACACCATGAATTAAATTATTGAAAGAGGTTGATAAGATCATTTTGCATGTATTGAACTTAGCCTAGCAAGTTGAATCTCTGCAAGTTTAATAGAAATTTGAAGTTCTCTTGCCCACTACTTTGTTGTATTGCCTTTAAAATAACACTATTGTGGTAGGTAGAATAAATGGTCTAGCATTTGAATTCAAGACTTCTGATTCTGAATAGAGTGTTCTTTCCATGACCCTATTGTGTAAGAGAAATGGATGGATAGGAAAATTTACAAGGGACAAAAGTAACTCATTCTGGCCATATACAAATGGACAGAGGTAGTAGAGAATAAGACCAGAATAAGAAATGATAGCTGGCTCATTCCAGTGTTTCACAGTTGCTTTCTCAGTCATTCTCCCAATTCCAGAGGCTCAGGGACTCCATGTTATCCTCTATCTAACTGCCTGCAGTATTCCACTGTTCTATTTTGACTTGCCATGAGACCACTAATCTTAGCCAGCATCAGCTGGATCTTATTAATTAGTTGTGATAATTTGGTAGTGCTGCTAATATTTTTTATTATTAAAACTTATTATTTGCAAAACATATGTATGGTAATTCTTCAACATTAACCCTTACAAAGCTTTCTGTTACAAATTTTCCCCCCTACTCCCCACCCCTTCCCTAGATGGCAGGATATCTACTACATGTTAATTATGTTAAAATACTTGACAAATCAAATATATGTATACACATTTCCACACTTATCATTTTTGTGCAAGAAAAAAACAGAGAAAGGAAACACAATGCAAGCAAACATCAATAGAGAGCATGAAAATGTTATGTTGTGGTCCACATTTCATATCCCTCTCTCTGGGTGTATATGGCTTTCTTCACTGAACAATTGGAACTGGTTTGAAACATTTCATTGTTGAAGAGAGCCATGTCCATCAGAATTGATCACCATCTAGTGTTGTTGTTGTCATGTATAATGGTCTCCTGGTTCTGCTCATTTCACTCAGCATCAGTCCATGCAAGTCTCTCCAGGCCTCTCTGAAACCATCCCGCTGCTCATTTCTTATAGAACAATAATATTTCATAACATTCATATACCATAATTTGTTCAGCCATTCTCCAATTGATGGGCATCCATTCAGTTTCCAGTTTCAAGCCAATATAAAAAGAGCTGCCACAAACATTCTTGCACATGTGGGGCCCTTTCCTTCCTTTATGATTTCTTTGGGATATAAGCCCAATAGAAACACTGCTGGGTCAAAGGGTTTACACAGTTTGATAACTTTTTGAGCATAATTCCAAATTGCTCTCCAGAATGGCTGGATCCATTCACAGTTCGACCAACAATGTATCAGTGTCCCAGCTTTCCCACATCCCCTCCAACATTCATCACTATGTTTTCCTGTCATTTTAACCAATCTGACAGGTGTGTAGTGGTACCTCAGAGTTGTCTCAATTTGCATTTCTCTGATCAATAGTGATTTTGAGCACCTTTTCATATGACTAGAAATAGGTTTAATTTCATCCTCTGAAAATTGTCTGTTCATATCCTTTGACCATTTATCGATTGGAAAATGGCTTGAATTCTTATAAATATGAGACAATTCTTTATGTATTTTAGAAATGAGGCCTTTATCAAAACCCTTAAATATAAAGATGATTTCCCAATTTATTGCTTCCCTCCTAATCTTGACTGCATTGGTTTTATTTCTACAAAAACTTTTTAACTTAATATAGTCAAAATTATCTATCTAATGTTCAATTAAGAGTTCCAGTTCTTCTTTGGACATAAATTTATTCCATCTCCACAGGTCTGAGAGGTAAACTATATTACATTCCTCTAATTTACTTGTAATATCACTCTTTATATCCAAATCATGAAACCAGTTAGATCTTATCTTGGTATGCGGCATTAGGTGTGGGTCAAGCCCTAATTTCTTCCACACTAGTTTCCAATTTTCCCAGCAGTTTTTTGTCAAATAGTGAATGCTTATCCCAAAAGCTGGGGTCTTTGGGTTTATCAAACACTAAATTGCTATAGTTATTGCCTAGTTTGTCCTGTGATTCTATCCTATGCCACTGATCGACTATTCTATTTCTTAGCCAGTACCAAATGGTTTTGATGACTGCTGCTTTATAATATAGTTTTAGATCTGGTACAGCAAGGCCACCATCATCAGCCTTTTTTTTTTCATTAATTCCCTTGAAGCTCTTGACCTTTTCTTCTTCCAAATGAATTTTGCTACTATTTTTTCTAGATATGTAAAATAATTTCTTGGGAGTTTGGTATGGCACTAAATAAATAAATTAGTTTGGGTAGTATTGTCATTTTTATTATATTCACTCGGCCTACCCGTGAGCATTTTATGTTTTTCCAATTGACTAGATCTGACTTTATTTGTGTGGAAAGTGTTTTATAGTTTAGTTCGTATAGATCCTGACTTTTCCTCAGAAGATAGATTCCCAAATATTTTATACTATCTTCCGTTATTTTGATTGGAATTACTTTTTGTATCTCTTGCTGCTGAACTTTGTTGGTAATATATAAAAATGCTGCTGATTTATGTGGATTTATTTTGTATCCTGCAACTTTGCCAAAGTTTTGAATTGTTCCTAGTAATTTTTCAGCTGAGTCTCTAGGGTTCTCTAAGTATACTATCATGTCATCTGCAAAGAGTGATTATTTGGTTTCCTCATTACCAACTCTCATTCCTTTGATCTCTTTTTCTTCTCTTACTGCCAAAGCTAACATTTCTAACACAATATTAAATAATAATGGTGACACTGGGCAGCCTTGTTTCACTCCTGATCTTATTGGGAATGGTTCTAGTTTGACTCCATTACATATGATGCTTGCTGATGGTTTTAAGTAGATACCACTAATCATTTTAAGAAAAGCCCATTTATATCTATACTCTAGTGTTTTTAATAGGAATGGGTGTTGGATTTTATCAAAAGTTTTTTCTGCATCTATTGAAATAATGATATGGTTTTGTTAATTTGGTTATTAATATAATTGATTATGCTGATAGTTTTCCTAATATTGAACCAGCCCTGCATTCCTGGTATAAATCCTACTTGGTCATAGTGTATTATCCTGGGGATGACTTTCTGTAATCTCATTGCTAATATCTTATTTAAAATTTTTGCATCAATATTCATTAGGGAAATTGGTCTATAGTTTTCTTTCTCTGTTTTCTCCCTACCTGGTTCAGCTATCAGCACCATATCTGTATCATAGAAGGAATTTGGTAGTATACCTTCTTTCCCCATTTTTTCAAATAGTTTATACAGTATTGGAATTAATTGTTCTTTGAATGTTTGGTAGAATTCACATGTAAATCCATCTGGCCCTGGAGATTTTTTCTTAGGGAGTTGATTAATAGCTTGTTCTATTTCTTTTTCTAAAATGGAGCTATTTAAAGAATTTATTTCCTCTTCTGTTAACCTGGGTAATCTATATTTTTGTAGATATTCCTCCATTTCATTTACATTATCAAATTTATTGGTATAAAGTTGGGCAAAGTAACTCCTAATTATTACTCTAATTTCCTCTTCATTGGAGGAAAGTTCTCTCTTATCATTTCTGAGACTAACAGTTTGATTTTCCTCTTTCCTTTTTCTAATCTAATTAACTAAATGCTTATCTATTTTGTTGGTTTTTTCATAAAGCCAACTCTTAGTTTTATTTATTAATTCAATAGTTTTCTTATTTTCCACTTTATTGATCTCCCCTTTAATTTTCAGAATTTTCAATTTGGTATTTAATTGAGGGTTTTTAATTTGCTCTTTTTCTAGCTTTTTTAATTTCAAGCCCAATTCATTGATCTTCTCTTTCTCTGTTTTACGCAAGTAAGCATCTAGAGATATAAAATTATCCCTTATAACCGCTTTAGCCGTGTCCCACCAATTTTGGTATATTGTCTCATTATTATCATTCTCCTGGATGAAATTATTGATAGTGTCTATAATTTGCTCTTTCACCCATTCATTCTTTAAACTTAGATTATTTAATTTCCAATTAACTTTTGGTCCATTTTCTCCTGGCCTTATATTACATGTGAGTTTTATTGCATCATGATCTGAAAAGAATGTATTTACTATTTCTACTTTTCTGCATTTGATTTTGAGGTTTTTATGCCCTAACACATGATCAATTTTCATATAAGTTCCACGAACCCCTGAGAAAAAATTATACTCCCTTCTATCGCCATTCAATTTCCTCCAGAGATCTATCATGCCTAACTTTTCTAATATTTTATTTACCTCCCTAACTTCTTTCTTATTTATTTTGTGGTTTGATTTATCTAATTCTGAGAGAGCAAGGTTGAGGTCCCCCACTAGTATAGTTTTGCTGTCTATTTATCTCTGCTGTTAGTTTCTTCTCTAGGAATTGGGATGCTATTGGTGCATATATGTTTAGTATTGATACTGTTTCATTGTTTATGGTACCCTTTAGTAAAATATAATTTCTTTCCCTATATCTTTTGAGTAGATCTATTTTTGCTTTAACTTGATCTGAGATAAGGATTGCTACCCCTGTTTTTTTTTTGTTCACCTGAAGCATAAAAGATTCTGCTCCAGCCCTTTACCTTCACTCTGTATGTATCTCTATGTTTTAGATGTGTTCCTTGTAAACAACATATTTTAGGATTCTGGGTTTTAATCCAGTCTGCTATCTGCTTCCGTTTTATGGTAGAGTTCATCCCATTCACATTCACAGTTAAAATAACTATATCTGTATTTCCTGCCATCTTATTTACCCAAAGTTATGTTTTTCTCTTCCTTTTCCCCTTTCTCCCTTCCCCCCTCCCCAGTATTTTGTTTTTGATGACCACCTCCCTCTAACAGTCCTCACCCCTTTAGAACCCCTCCCTCCTTTTTACACCTTTCCCCTAAATTTTCTATTTCCCCTTCTATTAGTCTATCCCTTTCTTTTCCTCCTTTCCCTCCTACTTCCCTATAAGGAGGGATAAGTTTTTCTTTGAAGCCAAATGTATGTGATATACTCTTTTAGAGCCCAATCTAATGAGAGTAAGATTTACACCATGCTCATCATCCTCCCTTCTTTCCCTCAATTATATTAGATTTTCTATGTCTCTTCATGAGATTTTTACCTTACTTTACCTCCTTTTTTTTACTTTTTTTAACCTCCTTTCCCCCTTTTTCCACTATAATATCCCCTCCACCTCTAATTTCTTTTCCATTATTATCAAAGTAAAATCAAATTATACCCCCATTCTTTAAAGATACCCGTAGTAGAAATATAGTTCTCAAGAGTTCTTTCCTTTTTACCTTTTTATGCTTCTCTTGAGTTCTGTGTTTGGAGGTCAAATTTTTGGTTCAGATCTGGTCTTTTCCTTAGAAATAGGTGAAATTCTCCTGTGTCATTGAATGATCATCTTCTTCCCTGAAGATAATGCTCATTCTAGCTGGATAACTTATTCTTGGCTGTAATCCAAGTTCCTTTGCCTTTTGGAATATCTGATTTCAGACCCTTTGATCCTTTAATGTGGAAGCTGACAGATCTTGTGTGATTCTAATTACAGTTCCTCCGTATTTGAATTGTTTCTTTCTAGCTGCTTGAAATATCTTTTCCTTGGTGTGATAGTCCTGAAATTTGGCCACGATATTCCTTGGGGTTTTAATTTTGGGGTCTCTTTCAGGAGGTGATCGGTGAATTCTTTCAATGGCGAATTTACCTTCTGATTCTAAAACATCAGGGCAATTTTCTTTCATGGTTTCCTGGAAGATAGCATCTAGGTTCTTTTTTTCATCATGACTTTCAGGGAGTTCAATAATCCTTATATTGTCTCTTCTATATCTATTTTCCAAGTCAGTTGCTTTTCCTAGGATATGTTTCATATTTTCTTCTACTTTTTCATTTTTTTTGTTTTTGTTTGACTGATTCTTGAAGTCTTATTGAGTCATTCACTTCCATTTGTTCAATTTTAATTTTTAAAGTATTATAAATTTTTTTAGCTCCTTTTGTAACTGGCCAATTGAATTTTTTGTTTCATTGCATTCTTTTTCCATTTTGCCAATTTTATTTTTCAGTGAATTGTTGTCTTTTTCCAATTCACCAATTTTGTTTTTCAGTGAATTGTTACCTTTTTCCAATTCACCATTTTTTATTTTCCAGTGAATTGGTGATTGTTTCCATTTCACCAATTTTCTTTTCCAGTGAGTTGGTGACTTTTTCCAATTTACCAATTTTGTTTTTCAGTGAATTGTTATCTTTTTCCATTTCACCATTTTTGTTTTCTAGTGAGTTGGTGACTTTTTCCACATCACCAATTTTGTTTTTCAGTTTTTAATATCTCTTTTGCAGGGCATTATATCCTTCTTGCACTGATTTCAATTCATTTCCCCATTTTTCTTCTAACTCTCTTTTGAGATTCTTTATGCAGTCTTCCAGGTAAGCCTTTTGAAATGGAGACCAGCTCATGTCCACCTTTGTGACTTCATCTAGGGTTGCTTTCCCTTTAGGAATGTCAGGATCTGGGGTCTGCCCTTGTTTCTCTCCATAAAAGCTGTCTATGGTGAGAGCTCTCTTCTGCTTCTTACTCATGTTTTAGAGCTTGACATCTGATTCAAGCAGGGGACCTGCAGTCGTTCCAATTTGCCCTGGGGCAGGTCGCATAGTTGACTTCCTGTGCGGGACTGGTCCCTTGCTAGGTCCACACTCTCAGCTGCTCTTAATCCACCCTTTACCAAAGGCAGATCTGCCAAAACACCTACCCGCAGGCAGAGCAAAGTGCCCCAAGCATCTTCCAGGGACTTCCTGGATGCCTAGAATCCGCCAACCTCTTTCCCAGCCCTGATTTTCTACCCTGGCTGCATGTTGGTGCCTGAGCACAGCAAGCAAGCCAATCACCTGCCCGTCTGAAACAGACCTGCTCCAGAGTTCTTCCAAGTAAAATTTTTGATAGAAGTGTGTTGTACTCCAAGTGTTTGATGGAGCCCTTACTCCAGAACCAGTTCAGAGGCTTAATTTGTTCTGGGTCTGAGGGAAGATCAGAGGAGCTCACAGAGAATGATGTCTGCAGTTTGCCATCTTGGCTCCGCCCCCCCATGCTAATATGTTTTCTGATATCCTTACCAGGGAGATTTTTGGAGACAGTGCTTTAAACTTCATGTGGGAGGTACTATATATGTTGACATAAGGCATATGCATATTTATAAATAATATACTATATATGTATGTGTGTAAAATATACTTTGAAAACATTAAAATTCCTTTTTAAACACCACTATATTAATAATGTTGTTAATAAGTCAAAAGAGTAGCTCTAATAGTTCTAGTTTCACTGTGCTGATATTTGAGTGGGTAATTCTTTATATCTCAACCTGGGATCCCTATTCTGCTTTATGCTTGCAGCCAGCCCTCGATTTAAAACATGTATATAGAGCAGAATATTGGATAATTACCATAAAGAAAGGAATAAATATGTATTTTTAGTTGTTCCTTTTAGCATCTGGGTAAAATGTTGTTACCCAGGCAGATCACACAGCCACTCCCTTAAAGGTAAATAGTCTCTTTTTGCCTTTCTAAACCCAACACAGATTGTCTCTATCTGGCAAAGTCTGTTGCAAGTAGAAAGAGAATGCAATCCATTCTCCTTTATCTTGTCAAGGATATTTCCCACCACAATCCACAACACCTAAGAGTGATGTCCTTTCTGAAAGCTATTTCAGCCCTCTCTCCTTTCACATAAGATCTTAAGTTCAGAACCAGAAGGATTTCCAGAAATCAATTAGTACACCCTTTGTTTTTGATATAGGAGGAAACAATTACTCAGAAAAAAATAAAGTGATTTGACAAATGTTCTATACTCAGTCAGGAACCAGAATTCAAATCCTTCTTTCCTGACTTTCCACTAAACCAAACTGCCTCTTTTAACCCATATTTGTTGGGATTAAATTGTTTTACCATAATCAATGATTAGGATAAGTAGATACTCCTCTTCAAAAATCTGAACCCCAGTGTTACTGACCAATTATCCACCTCAGAGCCTCCATATGATTGAATATCCATTGTGATTTTAATGGATTAATGTAAATGACTGACTACTTAATACATTAGGCCCTTCCACAAGTAGTTGCATTTTAACAGGACACAGATGTCACCACTACCCTGGTTGCTATGACTAGAGAATGGGGGAGAGTATCAAGTATTCCAAGTCAGGGTTGATAGGGCATCAATCCATACAGGTGAAGGAGGGCATCAATCGAAATAGAAAAGGAGCAGACTGTGAAGATTCATCAAGTCTCAGCCATAACCTTTTTAGCAGAGAATTGGTATATAACTTTAGGAGAGGAGACATAATGCAATGACTCACATTTCATGATATACTTATAGCAATAGCTTTCTCCTCTAGAACACTTTGACATTTATAATGAAGTCTTCATAATGGAGAAACAATATTGAATAATGAATGCAAAATAGACATTTGGGCTCAGAAAGTTTGTTATTGTTCAGTTGATAAATTATGTTCAATTCTTCATGGACCTGTGGACCAATTGTCCATGGAGTTTTTCTTGGCAAAGATACTGAAGTGGTTTGCCATTTCCTTCTCATTTTCTCAGGCAAACAGAGGTTAAATGACTTTCCCAGGATCACATATCCAGGAAGTGTCTGAAGATGAATTGGAACAGGGCCAGCACTTTATCCAGGAAGACCTATCTTCAAGTGCTGCCCTTGCTACATACTAGTTGTGTCATTATAGGAAAGTCATATAACTTCTGTGCCTCAGACAAAACTCCTAAGACTTTAACTTATAGAGTAAATGTAGAACTGAATTAATGGAGGGAGTTTTCACTCTGGGAGTACCTCATCTCAGTGAAATAACTCCTCCATCCTCCAAATTCTCACAATAATTCTATAAGTAGTAGAGACGACTTATTCTCATGTTCCCATGTTACTGAAACTGAGGTTTAGAGGTTAAATGACTTATATATGCAGTTAGGAAAGGGCCAGACAAGATTTCACTCAATCAATAAACATTTATTAAGCACCTAAGTGTGTTAAGTCTGGGGATACAAAATATATTCATTGCCCTCTGGGAGTTCACAATCCAAAGGCATCAAACTTGTGCTAGGAGAGAAAAGCATTATGGCATATTATTAATAAGGATACTTAGCACTTGTAGAACAGTTTAAGGTTTTTACTATGTTACATTTCTTATCTGATCTCACACAAACTTATGAAGTAGTAGGTCATTTGATTTTCAATATTTTATAGCTGAGGAATCAGACTGAGAGATGCCTGGGGTCATACACCCAGCAAGGAACTATTTGAGGCAGGAATTAAGCACAGGCTTTCTTAGCTTCAGGTCTCTATTCGGTCTTGTAAACCAGCAATGAAGGCTAACCCCACTGCACTACTGAGTTGCCTCTAACTTAGGTTTCAAGTGCTTAGAAAAGAGCAAGTAGCAAAACAAATATGGTAAGACACAGAGGCTAGTGAATGGTCGGAACCCCTTAACCTTCCAAGTATGAATGCTCTCTGCTATGCTTCTTACTTTCAAAATACTTTGTATATATTATGTGTCATATCTCTGTCATATTTCCTCTTCAATAGATGTAATCTCCTTGAAGGCTGAAATTATTTAATTTTTTTCTTGATGTATAATAGATGTTTCTGGATAAATGAGTGAAGATAAGAGTTTCTAGTTTCTGCTTAGAGTTCTCAATTAAAGATATATTTAATAGTTATGAGGCCTGAGGTTCAAATTTTTTTCTAGAACTCAACTCTCTTAAATTTGATTTTCCAACTCAGTTCCCTACTTCTGAATCTAATAGCAACTTCAGATTCCCATGTGTCTTCTGTATGATATCTTTCCTGATCTTTCTCCAACTGCTAATGCTTCTCTCAACAAAGTATTTATTATGTATTAGTATCAATGTTGTTTCTCCTCAAAAAAAGTTCAAGTTCCTTGACTACAGTATTTTTTTATCTCTAGTACCTAGCATATAATAACATTTAATAAATGCTTTGTAGATTGATTTATTGATTGATGACTCACAAATAAGATAAATCTAAAAGTTTTCCAATGTTATGCCCAGTAGGGACTAAAATGTCACTATTGTTTCCCACCCCATAATCAAAGATGAAATTGGATGACCTATCTCATCAATCATCATTACAGCTGACTGAATGAGCACATATGACTAAAAGCATATGGCCATTTTGGGAGTATGGATTTCTTATGATATTAGCAAGTCCAGAAGGGAAAATTTGCAAAATCTAATTTCAAGACTGACTTTAAGAAGTTTACAGTTATGACATCGGCAAAACAGCTGTTGCAAATACATCAAGCACTTACTGATTGTAAAGCACTTTGGAAATAACCAAAGATAATAAAAAACACTCACCCGATTATTGCTGGGTTCATTTCCTATATGATATTAGAAGGGTGGAGCTTCAATGTTCTGAATATCTTTTTATGCTATGACATGTCCTTGACCAAAATAATAGTATTTCTGAGCTTGAAGGAACTCCTAAATCCATCTCATCCAACCCACACATGAACAAGGATCCCCCTCCTACATCATCCTGATAAGTGATCGTTCACCATTTGCTTGAAGAATTCCAGAGATAGGTCCTCCAGATTTCCAGGCATCCTATTCCATTATTAGATAGCTCTCAATATTTGGAAGTTTCTTCTTGTACCAAGCCTAGATGTTTCTCCTTGCAACCTTGACACATTGTTTCTATTTCTGCCTACTAAGGCTAAACAGAATGAAATATAATTCCTCTTTAGCTTATCAATCTTTTAAATACTTACACCTATCATTTCCCACCACAATTTCCATCCTAATCCCAAGACTGTTTTTTTTTTCATGGCTAAATATCCATGGTTCCATTCTCATTTGGCATAGTTTTAAAGTGTATCCTCATCCTTGGATACAATTCTGCAATTTATCAAAGTTTTTCATGAAATGTAGCTCTAAGTATTGAACACAATAAATCAAAAATAGACTGACTAGAGGTATAATTTCTCTAATCCTAGACACCACACCTCTTATTGCAGCAGAATTGCTTTCTGTTTGTTTTAGCTTTCTGTTGTAATATATGACTGATTGAGATTAAGTCCACAGTTTACTAAAATCTTCTGACTACTTTCATATGAATTTTTACATGATAATACCTCCTCCATCTTGAACATATTAAATTAATTTGTTGAACCCAAACACAAGATGTCAAATCCATAGCTATTAAATTTCATTTGATTAGATTTGTTCCAACAGGAGAGTGTGTGTGTACAGGTATGTGTAAGTGAGGGATTATGTGTGTTTTGTTTGTTTATTTGTTTTGGATATTGACAGCTTGTTAGCTGCCACTCCTAATTTGTTATCATCTGCAAATTTCTTTTTCTTTTTTTTAAGAAAGCTTTTTATTTTCAAAATACAGGCATAGATAGTTTTCAACATTGACCCTTGCAAAATCTTGTGATCAAAATTTTTTTCTTCCTCCTTTCCCCCACTCCCTACCCTAGATGGCAAGCAATACAATATATGTTAAACATGTGCAATTCTTCTATACTTATTTCCAAAATTATCATGCTGCACAAGAAAAATCAGGTCAAAAAGGAAAAAAAATGAGAAAGAAAACAAAATGCAAGCAAACAACAACAATGATAAAAAGTGAAAATACTGTGTTGTGATGCACATTCAGTCCCCACAGTCTCTTTCTATCACAAGACTATTGGAACTGGTCTGAATTACCTCCTATTGAAAAGAGCCACATCCATCAGAATTCATCATCACATAATCTTCTTGTTGCTATGTACAGTGTTCTCTTGGTTCACTTCACTTAGCATCAATTCATGTAAGTCTCTCCAGGGCTCTGAAATCATCCCGCTGATCATTTTTATAGAACAATAATATTTCATAACATTCATATACCATAACTTATTCAGAACTTATATCAGTTCATCCAACTGATGAACATCCACTCAATTTCCAGTTCCTTGCCACTGCAAAAAGGGCTACTACAAACATTTTTCCACATGTGGGTCCTTTCCCCTCTTTTATGATTTCTTTGGGATATAGGCCCAGTAAAGACACTTCTGGATTGTAGGGCATGCACAATTTGATAACCTTTTGGACACAGTACCATATTGCTCTCCAGAACAGTTTACACCTCTATCAATGATATATTATTGTCCCTGTTTTCCCATATCCCCTCCAACATTCATCATTATCTTTTTCTGTCATCTTAGCCAATCTGAGAAATATGTAGTAGTACCTAAAAATTGCCTTAATTTATATTTCTCTGATCAATAATGATTTAGAGCTTTTTTCATATGAATAGAAATGGTTTTAATTTCTTTATCTGAAAACTGTCTTTTCATATCTTTTGACCAATTATCAATTGGGGAAAGGCTTGTATTCTTATAAATTTGAGTCAATTCTCCATATATTTTAGAAATGAGAGCTTTATCAGAATCCTTGGATATAAATATTCCCCCTAGTTTACTGCTTACCTTCTATTCTTGTCTTCATTGGTTTTCTTTGTAAAAAACTTTAACTCAATATAATCAAAATTATCCATTTCATCTGAAAATTTCTAAGCATTTATAAGAAGGGATTGACATTCTCTAATCACTACAGCATAGTTATTAGTAAATTTTCTTTCCTGATTTTCTCCCTTTAAGTCTAAAGTAAAATCTAGGTAAAATATCTCCTATATGCCAAATCTTGAAAAGGAAGTAAAATCAGTAAAAATAAATAAATTAAATAAAAATTAAAAGTCTGAAAAAAGGTAGGGTGGAGCTATGCTTAATTCCATTCATCTAGCACTATGAAGCTAGATGGCAGAGTGGATAGAGTGTTGGATACTGTATATTGGATTGATCTAGATACTGGAAGACTTGGGTTTAAAATCTGGTTTTGGACATTTATTAGCTTTAAATCATTTAACCATTTGCCTCAGTTTTCTCGTCAGTGAAATAAGCTGAAGAAGGAAATGGCAAACCACTCTAGTATCTTTGCCAAGAAAATTCCAAATGGTGTCATGAAAAGTTGCACGCAATTGAAATGTCTGAACAAAGCAGTATAAAGTATTATGAAAGCTATGGAAAAACATGTATGAGCAAGAGCTCTGTCCTCAAGGAACTCATAATCTATTTGGTGACATAAGGTGCAAACATGAAGCTATGAGAGAAGAATTATATAATAAATATTACATATTATAAAATAGAGTTCTATAATAAAAGACTATATAAGCAAGTGCCAGAATATATGAGTTAGAATAGAGTTAAAATAGAACTATGAGAAATCAGGAAAGGGAGGGATGAGTGTTACTAAAAGAGGCTTTGTGGGAAAGATGGCATTTTGTTCCACCAAGTATACTTAGTTACTTATACCAAGATTGCCTATGTACCTAAGAACTAGGACCACTGGGATCATTGTGCATCTGTGCTTGGGAGTCTGCCCTTACTTCCTTATTGAGGACCAGTTTTCCTTAGAGATATCTCCTCTGGAGGCAGAGAGCCAGAAGTGGTCTGATGCAAGAATCAGAGTTGGTGTCTGTGTACTGTAAGCACCCCAACTATCGAGCTTTCAATTTAAACTCAACATCTGTGAACATGAGGGAATATACACTATTCAGTCAAAAGATGGAAGTTTCTTTAAAGAGAGATTGGAGTAGGGAAAGGGAACTGAAAAATTTAAATTAATTCCTTTCCAAACCTTTTAAAAAGATAAGGGAAATTAACAACTCCATCTCATAACAAGTGGTTAGAGTAAAACTAGGTTCTTCCAAACCAAATCAGGAAACAGTGGGGAGGGAATAAAAGACTATCAGCAACAGATGTACCATTATTACACGCAAGAGTTCACTGGAGAATACTAGCACTTTGCTAGGGCCAATCTGCTTTCTCAGAAATCTTATAGAGGACCAAAAATGAATAAAGTCCTTTTTTTCTTTCTTTGGGAGGAGATGGGGCATCAATTTTCATTTTCAGCCATATACATGGCCCCAGAAAATATACAAGGTAAATTAACCAGTGTTTATGCCAATATACACAAGAGAGATACAAGAAAAA
This sequence comes from Myrmecobius fasciatus, assembly GCA_023553655.1. Lineage (NCBI taxonomy): Eukaryota > Metazoa > Chordata > Mammalia > Dasyuromorphia > Myrmecobiidae > Myrmecobius > Myrmecobius fasciatus. The sequence goes on along the minus strand of JAJPUD010001535.1, from coordinate 332,554 downwards.
TGGCTAAGCCACTTTCTCCAAAGAAGCTGGGTTTTCACAATACAACCATAATCTTAGCAGTTTGCTTTAAAACCAAGAAATCTCAGTCAACTCCTCCCCCTTCCAAGAAAAATACAAAGACTATTCCAACCCCTGGCAGGTGCTTTCCCCCTCATAAAACAAACACAGAAATAAATATTTACTAAGTTTAGCCAACTCAACATATGTCATCTAAGTACTGGCTTTTTTTTCCCTTCCTTCCCACCTGTGGGCCAATCTCTCAGAACTGTGGTCAAATATATAGCCTCCAGGTTTGGTGGGAGACCAGGTTTGGAGAGAAAATCCTTGATTGGTGGATAACAAGGGAGTAGCGATGGAGAAGGTGGGACCCTAAGTTAGGAAGATCTGCGTTCAAATGTGAGCTCAGACATTTTACTATGTGACCCTGGGCAGGACACATAGGATGATGATAGCAAGCATCTCCTCATGTGTCCTGCCCAGGGTTACATAGCTAGTTTTTTGTTTACAAAGACCTACAGATTCCCCCATACAAAAGAATGTACATCTCAGGGATCAGGCCACTGCATTTAACACCAACAGCACATAAGGAGACATAAATAAGTGTTGCTACCTCTACAAACTATCTTGAATAATTTCTCAATTAGCTATCTGTGGGAAAGAGTCATGCCTGTTCTTCTCCAATGCCACTTTCAAGAACTGTTCTCTAAACCCAAAAATATTCTCAGGATATGATGCTTTGGTTTAGTTCTTGGTTGTAATTTTTTTTTGCTTTGTTTTATTTTGATTTTAGCAGACCTTATTTCCTTCCTCCTTTTTGGCCTAGTAAGACCAGAAGAGCATAGTTAGACAAGGAAGCAAAGTGCACTTCTAAAAAAATAAAATAAAATTCCTCTTAGCAAAGTGGTGAGAATTGTTTCTATAAGACTCTCGTTTGTTACACAGAAGAGGATGCAGATAGTTGCCCAGTGAAAAGCTCAGATTAAGCTCACAACATAATTTCCATTATGTTAATGTTGCTTTAAAATATATTGCACAGAGTGCTGCAACAATCAAATTATCAATTATAATGTCTACTCAGAGTAGAAAAGTGTTGCAAACAGAGGGCTGATTACTGCTTCAGTACTTCCAATCTGCATACTCATTGTTTAGTACAGGGAAAACAAATTATCTTGTGTTGGCCCCAGTTCAAATTTAATTAAATGAGTGCAAAGCAATTATAATAAAGTACAATAGTGTAGTAATGAAAGGAAAATAACTCATTAACCTATTAATCTTTATTTATGTTCCTCTCAAATAACTATGTAATTTCTTTATCACTGTATCCCATAAGAAAAAGTCGGGTCTCACTGCTCTTGGCCTGGTTTAACAGGTCTTATTTTACTAAGATGCTCTCCCTGTGACTATTTTTACCAACTTTCTTTAGCACTCAGTCTTCCCCCCATCCCCCCCAACATACACCCTACTGGCACACTCCCCACCCACACATACATGTATGTGATCTAGATTTAGAGCTTTTCTCCCACATTTCCCTGACACTTGTCAGTTGTACAAGGTAAATTTCTCTAGAAGCTTTAAAGACTGCTTACCCCAGCATATGGAATACAACCATCTTCTAACATCTGCTGTGTAAGATAATGTGAAGGGGGAGGGAGCCAGAGAAAAAAGGGGAGAGAGAGAGAGAGAGAGAGAGAGAGAGAGAGAGAGAGAGAGAGAGGAGAAACAGAGAAAGAGAGACAGAGATAGAGACAGAGAGACAGAGATAGAGACAGAGACACAGACAGAGACAGACAGACATCAGACAGAGATAGAGAGGAAGAAAGGCAGGGGTGTGAGGAGAGGGGGGGAGCCAGAGAAAAAGGAAGAGAGAGACTATAGAGACAGATAGACATCAGACACAGGGAGATGGAAATAGAGATTGAGAGGCAGAGAAAGATAGATAGAGGGAGCCAGAAAAAAAAAGGAAGAGAGAAAAGAGATAGACAGACTGACAGACGCCAGTCACGGAGAGATGGAAAGAGAGAGAGACAGAAAAGAAGACAGAAAAAGGAGGAAGACAAAGAGAATGGGAGAGTCAGAGACAGAGCCACAGTCAGAATCAGAGAATCAGAGATAGAGAAACAGAGAGAGAATGGAGAGACAGACAGAAACAAACCAGCAAATCTTTTTTTTTTATTTAAAGAAAATTTCATGTCCAATCATCTGTTATAGCTTCAAAGGGATATAAAGAGGCAGAAACAGAGACAAGGAAATATTTCTTTTTTAAAAAACTTCGTTCCTCTTTTCTGACTTTTAGCTTTAAATAGCTGAAGATAAAAAACTCTAAGCTTGCCTTAAAATTTGGTTTTTCAAGATACTGTTTTGCTAAGCATTCTACCTAATTTGGAGAGATCATAACCCATCCTCAACATTGTTACCACAAACAGGGAGGCAGGGCAATTGAGCTGTGAGGGAAGGAAGGCTTTTGTCAGCAACCCAAAGAGCCCATCAGCTGATCCTCCCACTGAAGCCCAGAGAACACTGGGGGAAGCCGATACTTCCCAAGCTTGTTAGGAGGAAGACTTTTTGTAAACTGTTAAGTTGCCTCACCTTGAGCTTTCATCAAATGTACTCTAGACACTTCTCTTATCATAGCTAGCCAGGAAATGTTCCCAGATTTACAGAGAGAGACAGAGACAGATGGAGACAGAGACAGATAGAGACAGAGAGGAAAAAGAAACAGAGAGAGACAGAGACAGGAAAAAAAACAGACAGAGACAGAAGAAGGGAGGGAGGAAGAAAGAGAGATGAGAGGGAAGAAAGAAGTAAGGTAGGAAGGAAGGAAGGAAGGAAGGAAGGAAGGAAGGAAGGAAGGAAGGAAGGAAGGAAGGAAGGAAGGAAGGAAGGAAGAGAAAAAGAAAAAAGCAGGCAGAAAGGGAAAAAGAAAACAATTGCCTGTGATTACCTAGAGAGGATTTCACCATCTGAATAGGAGTTGAAACCATGCTCTTAAGAAAACTCAATGAAATGTTCCATTGTTTAGTCTAGGATTTTTTTGTTTATTTTGATTTTGGCAGAAATTAGATGATACAATGAAAAGAGCACAGCCTTTGGAGTCACATGGATCTGGTTTCAAATCTCTCCTTACACATTTACCACCAATGGGATCCTGGGTAAAACACTTAAGTGCCCTCCCTGGGCCATAGCTTCCTTATAAATAAAATGAAAGGATCAGACTAAAAACCTCTGAGGTCCCCTCCAGATTTAGAACCATGATACTATGATATCTCTGATAGGCACTACATTTGGACAATGGCCTGGACCTATAACTGACAAAGACAAACAGGTTATCAATCTGTACCATTTCTTGTAACTTGTATAAAGTTCCCAGTGGTTCTACATGACTACTTCTCTGCCACAAAAGACCACCTTTTCAACATCAGAACACTACTAGTAATACTATTTGGCTGTAAATCATGGAAAATTATGACCTGAGAAGAATCTGATCCATTTTTGGAGAATGGAAGGAGATATAGCAGGTCCAGAAAAGCAACAGTACACCAAATATGACTTGAACAAATGATGTAAAAGTCTTATTTCAAAAACAGTGTCAATTCACATTTGTAAGTTCATGTAGTTTTCTTTTGCTGATATGCCCTTTTGTCATTCACTTAACCAATAAGCAAACAATTTATTACACATCTCTTCTGTGCCAAGCACTGTACTACACTGTATTTACAAATTTAAAGAATGAACGCCTGCTTTCCATGGGCTTGCATTCTAATGGAAGTGACAACCATGCTCATCTATCTTCTGGAGGTAGTTTTTCTAAGGAAAGTGAGAAAAGATATAAACACTTTATGAAGCAGAGGAACACAGCAAAAGCTATGATACAGAAACTGAACACAACCTCAATATTAACAGCCAAATATTCTAGTTTCTGAAAATATATATTTTTTAAAATTTTTTTATTTCTTAGACCTGGAATGAGTTAATATGATGTAAATTCAAACTTTCTCTCTATTAGAGACTTATTTGAATTTTAAAATGACAGGTTTTCCTAATTTTCATTTAACAGCCCCAGTGAATGGTTTGAGAAAAGGAGATCCAATGTTCTTCCCTATTCATTTTTATCAGTTAAAGGAACATTATATTTCATCAGAGCCTACAAACAAAATCATTTCTTAGAGAAAGCAGAATTGGTTACTCTGAGATCTGGGAAATAAATACACAAATTATTTTTCTGTTCCCCCCACATATGTACATGAAGGGTTCTATTCCATTAGAAGGCTAAATTTTTGGCTCCATTATCTGATGTCATATGCTAACAAGAATTAACTCTTCAGGCAACAATGGGGCCATGTGTATATATTATATCAGTTCTGCAATTACTCATTGTTCAAATAAGGATTGGATCTGTGATTTGAGTGGCCTAGGGAAATCCCTGGCAAGGAAGCTCCCTCTTATCAATGTCAGCCAATCCAGCAAGTAAGTTCTCTGCAATTTATAGTTATTGACTGACTGAAAACTACTTTGAACCCTGTTGTACATGGCCACCCAGCCAGTATGCTTCAGAAGCAAGACTTGAACTGTGGTCTCTTTGAATCTATCAGCTCTCTATCCATTTTTTCAGCCTGCCTTTTTTACTCATTGTTAATAAAAGATGTGACTTGAAAATAGTATCACTGATTTTTTTTAACAAACCAACCAGAACTTAAGCTCTTCCTCACAGTAGTCACCTCAGGAAACTATTAGCTTATTCCAGTTACCAAAATATTTTGGCAATTCTTTTTTGAAAATCTCTTTCAGAATCTGGGGTACCTGCTTTTGAATATCTTCAATGTTAGAGAATTTTTAAGTAGAGAATGATTTTGAAAACAGCCCATAGTCCCTCAAAGTCTAGTTGGCTGAAGAGGCTATCTGTATGTATGCATATATATATATATATATATATATACATATATATATATATGTATATGTATATGTATATGTATATGTATATGTATATGTATATGTATATGTATATATGTATGGAAGAAAGTGACCAAACAGCTGAGCAATGGCAGGAATCAGAACAGATAGGTAAACCAGAATTAAGGCAAGCTGAATGAGTGAGCATTCGTGTAGGCAGCAGATCAGAAGCCAGATACACAGACAAGAAGTCAGAGTAGGCAAATACCAGAGGGCAGAGCAAGGTAGGAGTCCAAAGTCCAGGCAAACAGTCATCAAGCACCAGGATACCTGCTAGAACTGAAGAAGTAAGACAAAGCAAACAGAAAAACAGATGCCAAACACCAATAATAAGGAAAGACTTTGATAAGCAAGGCAGCTTTTCTACTTCATGTACTAGAATAATCAGAGCTGAGGAGGAAATCGCAATGGGGGAAAGGGTCGGGGGCAGACAGCATGGCATAGGGGATAAGGCACTAGACTTAGGGTCTAGAAGCCCTGGGTTCAAATAGCAGCTTAGAGATTTATTAACTGTGTGATTCTTGGCAAATCATTTAACATTTCTGTCTCAGTTTTCTGCTCTGGAAAATGAAGAAGTTAGATTTTTTGACCTTTTCAATGGTCAATGATCCTTTTCATCTCTAAATCTATGATCCCATAGTCTGTAATCTCATGATCTGGATGGAAATCTCACCTCTGTCACCACCTATATAACTATCTGTGTTAGTCTGTTTCACCACCAGAAAAAAAAGAAAGGGTTGGAATAGATGGCCTCAATAGTCGTTTCTAGTTCAAAACTTCTGGTTCTAAGTGGAAATTTGAGTAGGATAAGTACTGTTCCTTCATAATCCAAGCTTCATCCAATTATGTATGCTTGGAAGCCAAGTAGCAGAATTAATAGAATGCCTGACACAAAATTAAGAAGATCTAAGTTCAAATTCTGCCTCAAGGTATTTTCTGGTTTGACACCTCAGGCAGGTCATTCAAACTCTGCCTGCCTCAGTTTCCTTAGCTGTAAAACAGGCACAATTATCTCACTTTTGTGGAAATCAAATGAGATATATAAAGTGTTTTATAAACCTTAAAGCTTAATTAAAATGCTATTAGTAATATTATTATTATTAATTATTATCTATTGTTGCCTTTCATTTGAATCATTCCATTAGTAAATGTTGGGGATGCATTGTGGTATGATAGAAAAAATACTGGCCCCGTCATCACAAAACTTCTATTTAACTCTTGGTTCTGATGCTTAAAAGCCATATCACTATGATCAAATTCTGCTTCCTAAAAAGAGGGGCTTTTCAAGATATTTGGGTTATATACCTCAGAGAGTTGCTATGAAATAAATTGCTATGTAAATGTGTTTTGTTACTATGATTATGATGATCACTGTTATTATTGTTATTATTTGTAACATAGATTCTCTTTTCCAGGGCTGCTTTTAATATCCATCAGCACAGAGGGAGGACCACAAAGAATGCATCTTTTTTCTCTTTGGCTTGGCAACTGAATTGTGACTGCACTTGTCCCACACTAATGGAATGGAGCAGTGTTCTAATTAAAAAAGAAAACACATCTTTTCACCAGCAGAGAACCAAGGTATTGTGCTTCTGTTGTCCTGAAGAAAGCATGCTTTAATTTAAAAAATCCTTTTATAATCCCTCCTTCTGTTCATAGCTTCCCAAGGCTTTTCCTGGCAATAAAAGGATTGTAAAGTTGACAAACAGAGGCAGGGACAAAGAAGTATGAGGAGATAATGCCTTAGTGAATAGAGAGGTATTTGAAGGTGTATTGATCCCACAGCACATGGAATATGAATGTTCAAAGCCAAACCTGCCATATAGGTTAATATTTCTATTGTAGAGCATAAGATCCTCTAAGGTGGGGACGTTTTCTTCTGTGCCACACTCAAAATGGCACTGGGCATCGGGGAGACACTTTGTGTTAACTAAAGTGAAAGAAGACATTGGGCATTACAACATGACATTTTATGTGAGGTGCATGTCCTTGAATGAGCTCCCTTCACCTCTCCAACTATCCATCGCCTAGTTGTTCTTCAAGATTCCAGTTAAGGCTTACTAACTTCATGAAGCTTTTGTTGGTGATCCAAACCTAACATTTACTAGTCATTTATATCAACATTGACTGTTTTCCTTTGCTTAGAATGCTCTTTTTTTTCTCTCTTTTTGCCTTCTGGAATCCCCAGCTCCTCTTCAAAGCTCAGCTCAAGGACTATCTCCTTTAGGAGGCTTTCTCTGCTTCTTGCAATTATTATATACTCCCCCAAAATTCAACAATAT
>JAJPUD010001535.1:251220-320325 GCA_023553655.1 Myrmecobius fasciatus | reverse complement strand
ATGTTTCAAACCACCTCCAATTGTTCACTGAAGAAAGCCATATACACCCAGAGAGAGGGATGTGAAATGTGGACCACAACATAACATTCTCATACTCCTTGACTGATGTTTGCTTACATTGTGTTTCCTTTATCTGATATATCTTTTGTGTAGATAAGATTTTTCTTGCACAACAATGAGAAGTTTGGAAATATGTATACATATATTAGATTTGCCCATATTTTTTTTTTTGCTTTTTGCTGAGGCAATTGGGGTTAAGTGACTTGCCCAGGGTCACACAGCTAGGAAGTGTCTGAGACCAGATTTGAACTCAGGTCTTCCTGACTTCAGGGCTGGTGCTCTAACCACTGCGCCACCTAGCTGCCCCTGATTTGCCCATATTTTAACATAATTAACATGTAGTGGATATCCTGCCATCTAGGGGAGGGGTGGGGAGTTGGGGGGAAAAATTTGTAACAGAAAGCTATTTAAGGGTTAATGTTGAAGAACTACCCACACATATGTTATGCAAATAAAATAAAAAAAAAACAAACAAAAAAACAAAACAAAACAAAAGAAAGAAATTTGGGGCAATATTGCACAGAGGATAAAACATTGGACTTAGCAGCAAGAAGATCAAGGTTTGAATGCTATTTTGGATGCTCACTAGTTATATGGTTTTGGACAACTCTTAAATTCTCTCAGCCTTGATTGCCCATCTGTAGTGCTTATCTTACAGGATTGCTATGGAGATTAAAAGAGATAATGTAAGCAAAATCCTATGTTAAAATTAAATCTATCTATATACACATAAGTGTGTAGTTATGTGTGGGTACATATATACATATGTGTGTATATGTGTGTATATATATACACATGCATATATATATAGTATTTAGTGTATGCATATACATATATATATATATATATATATATATATTTACCCCATCTTTTTAACCAGTTTTCTTTAATTGGTTATGGAAACTTGTCATTTATTCATCTTCTATCATTTTTGACACTATTGACCTCCCCTCCCCCAAAACTTAACTTCCTTTAAAGCTTATCTCATATGCCACTTCCTATGGAAATCCTTTCTTGATTACCCTTTGTTGACTGCATTCTCTTTCTCTTGCAATTATTTTATATTTCCTCATTTTTGTATATATCATATACCCCTAATAAAATGTGAGTTACTTGAGAGTGGGCTAACTTTAGCATTTTGTTTTGAAATGTGAAGCAACTTTCAGAATGTTACATATGACAGTTGTCTTATAGTGCTTATTGTTGAGTTGTTAAGGAAACTAGATTCTCAAAAATCCTTTAAGAGAACATCAATGCTGATGAATACTTGAAGAGTTCAAAAAAGAATGAGAAGTCTTATTTAAACTGGTACAGAATAAAGCATACAGAACTAGGAAAATAATATGCACAATGCCTAAGCAATAGAAATAGTAACAATTACAAAACAGAATCAAGCTGAGTGTTGTAATTATGAAGATCAATATTGACCGCTAAAAAAAGCTATATAAAATGTACTTTGTTACCTTCATTGAAGAGGCGGGTAAAAATGAGATATTATAAAAACAGTCAATATGATGGTTAGCCTTCCTGAACTGCTTTCTATTTTCTCCTCTTATTTATTTTTAATTTTTTGTTAGAAGGGATGACTCATTAGGAAGGTCTATTTTAGAAATAAATGTAATATAAAAGCAAAAGATACCAATAAAATTTTCAAATTTAAGTAAAGATCAATCATCTAAGCTCTTGAACATAGCAAATTGTCAAGTATGTAGTAAAACATATAGACAACTGATTACATGAAAGTGACAAACTTTTGTATGGACAAAATTAATACAATTAGGTTAAGAAATGAAGCTATTTAAAAGGGGAAATTTTCTGGTATTAAACATAACTGAAAAGTATCTGATAATCAATATAACCAACATAACCAACATAACTATGTAAAAATATATTGTTATTTCCATAATAACTGTTCCATAATAAGTATATGTAAAAAGATATGAATAAATATATTGAAGAGGGGATATAAAGGGATCCACTTAGAAATATCAGGTAAAAATAAAAGATTGTTTTTGGATTATACAAAAATCTATAAAAATGTAAGTTACATAAAAACAAAAGTTTTTTGTTTTCAAAAAAATGTATTTGAAAGGAATAATTGAAATAGTGGACTCTATTTGGAAGAATCTATACCCACTTCAATAATCATTGGTGACAGGATAGGACCATCTACAAAGTTTAATCAGAATTTAAGCTCCCCAGCTAAATCACAAGATAATCCACCACTTGACTTATTCTAGGAGTGTAAGAACCAACCACCTCCTCCAGATGGAGTTTAAATTTTAAGTTCCCAGTTGACTAGTTTCTCTCAAGCTTATAGACGAAGGGCAAAAAAAAAAAAAAAAAAAAAAAAGTCTTACTGAAGATTGAAAAGAGAAATGCACTCAATTCATGGAGAGTATTTCTGTAGGCAAAAAGATAAGGTTAGTGAATCAATGGCAAGCATTCTCTTGAATAAAATTCAAGATTCACCTGTTTTGTTTTTTATTTTTCCATTTTACTTTAACTTTCTTTCTTCTCACTAAGTCAATTTTCTCATCCAAACAGAAATTTATAAAGTAATACATATTAAAATATAGCTTATGGGACTTGGATTCAAATCTCAAATCTGCCACTAAATAGCTATGTGATTTTAGGTATGGCACTTAATCTTCATGAACTTCAGTTTCCTCATCTGAATAATGGAGGATTATACTAGTTGATCTCTGAACTCCCTTCTTGCTCTAAATCCATAATCATAGAAAGTAAAAGGCACTTTAAATATACTATCTTATTTGATTCTCATAATTACCCAGTAAGATAGATGATATCATCACTACTTAAAAAGATGAGAAAACTTTTTTTTTGGGGGGGGGAGTGCGCTAAAAGAGTTTAAATGTCTTTCCCAGGGTCACACAGTGACTGAGACAGGATTTGAAGTCAGATCTTTTGGACAAGTCCAAAGCTTTCCTAGTATAAATTATACATACAGTTAATTCCCTAGATAACTAATATATGCATCTCTTTAGGTAGTAAAAAAAAAAAGCTCCAAATTATTATGCTAGGACAATTACAATTTTTCTCTTTCTCAACCCCAAAATGGGAAGAATAACATTTTAAGGAAATTGAGAGCTGAAATGATGAGGACAAAAATGAAGTAGCTGAAGCTGAAAAGTAGAGTTAACTTCTTGAGAAAAAAAATTGGGTAACAGAGAGAAAGCAATGGATCAAAGCAGGGAGAGAGGAGTAATGGATAAAATGAACTCAATAACTCCTCGCAGCAAAGAAAGTGAAAGAGGTAGAATTGTATAAAGAAAAGAAAGTAGAAAAAAGTAGAACATATTTGATTCCCACATCATCCCACGAAGGGGAGACAAGTACTTCTCCAAGTATTCTTTTGTTTTTTTCCTTAGAACAAATATCCTATTCCTCTCTGGAACATGCATGTCTTTTATTTATTTAGTATTCCTCACCCTAGAGCAGCTGACCCAGCATTCCACCCAAAGTTGCCCATCAGTGTTTGTTCAATGAATGAATAGATGAATGAATATAAAGACCCAAAGTTCACCTTCAAGATGAAAGATAGCCTAGGTCTCTCCTACACACTTTAGCAGGTGTGTCAGTGGTTGGCAATAGAGGTGTGTCAAAGAGTCTAGGAGAAAGGAAAGAGAACAAGTTTGGCTGCCATTGGGACACCTGCTGCTATGTTTGACTGATAAATTAGTATGAAGAACGCCAATTCCTTCCCCAAGTCCCTCTCTATCTATTATCTAGCTACTGAAGGAATATGCATTAATAGGAAGCATCAGGATATAATGAAAAGAGCACTGGAAAAGGAAACAAATGGTTCAATTTCAAATCCCTGCTTTAACTGTACTTTAACAGCTACTAACTGTAACTACTCAATGAGTCATTAGTTTGCTCATTTGTAAAATTAGAGAGTTGAGCTAGATGACTTCTGTGGTCTCTTCTAGCTCTTTTTATAATGTTCTATCTCCTATCCCTTTCCACTGATTGTCCCATATTCAAGGAATATTTTGCTTTCTCACCTGTACCTCTTGGAATCTCTGATTTCTTCCTTGAGATTCAACTCAAGAGCTACATAGCTTTATTGTTCCTTGCCCTCTATCCCCAACCTCTTAGTACCTTTCCCTCCTCTAAGTTACTCTAGGTTAACTTCTAGGTAACTTTATATCTACTCTGTGTATATTTTGTATATATCCATATATGTTCATGTTCTCTCCCCTACTAACATATATTGAAAACTCCTTGAGGAGAGGGACTTTTAACATTCTTGCCTTTGTTATCACTGATGCTAAGCATAGTGTTTCATTTGTTATAGGCACTTTATAAATGCTTATTAATTCATTGATTCAATTATTTGTACCTATAATCTACGTCATTGGCTTTTGGAGATTTAGATGGTACTTTAGAAGACAATGTATATGAATCCATGTGGACATACATACACATGCATACATTAGCACAGTGGAAATTAGCATCACCATTTATCATCATCATGTGTTTACCTTTGCTAATGGAAATCTTGGCTTATGGAGCAATTCTGTCACCTTGATCATTCTTTGTTCTCCAGCTGTTTCTTCTCACATCTCAGGAGAATCCTTTCTTTTATCCTAGCCAATCCCAGGAGAAAGAGCAAAACTTAATTCATAAGTTCACAAGCAGTGCTAACCAATGACAAATTGCATCCTTGCCCTTATTCAAATCAGTGGGATATCAGGCATTCTCCTACATGAGCACAACCAAGGAATGGTTGTATTAAACACAGACTTTCTATACAAAACCAGTCTCTTCCCTTCTCTCTCTCTCTCTCTCTCTCTCTCTCTCTCTCTCTCTCTCTCTCTGCATCTCTTTCACTCTTTGTCTCTCTCTGTCTCTCTCTGTCTCTCTCTCTCTGCATCTCTGTCACTCTCTGTCTTTTTCTGTCTCTCTCTGTGTGTCTCTCTCTCTTCCCCTCCCTTCTTTCCTCTCCCTGAGCAATATATTCTAGCTCCAAGAACCTCAAATGGAAAATCGCATTAAATGAGATAAACCATAATCCCATTCTCAATGATTGTCCTCTCATTCCCTCTACAAATATATAGATATAGATATGATATCAAAGAATATCATAATCAAAATACCTTGGTTAGTTGTTTGGGTCTGCAGGTAATGTTATATCGAGTGTTTGAGACAAATTCCAATCTCCTAACCACTGATAACTTAAGATCAGATGCCATGTGACTTTCAGAAGAGGAAGAAGTACCCAGTAAAGAACCCCACTCTTAAGTAAGGAGGTACTAAAACAGAATATTTGGCTCAGATTCCTGAGGTAGTCTGGGGGCTGATGTCAGCATTTCTAGGCCCTGATGCTGCAGAAAGGGTGTTCAGCAGGTGTGCTCAAGCTGCCAAGGTTGCACCCTGCCTGAAAAATGTCACAGGTCAACTGTGTTAATCAAAGACAGTGGCTGCAGGCCCACTCAGCAGCAGAGACTATAAATAAACAAAAGAAAGGTCTCTGCTGACAGTTATGATCTCCTCTATATCTTTTTTCTTACCCCCTTGACTCTTTCATCAGCCCACTGACTGGCTTCCCATGTATGGCACTGAGCTGGGAACTGTAAATAATGGCATTGGAATACTGTGTTGTGGTTGTGTCATTGTGTCGTAACTGGTGTGTGACTGTCTGATGTCCTGTCCTGTTTCATTTCTGTAAGAAACTTCTTTTACTCTTGTCCCTTGTAGAACAAGATTCCCTAGCATGATAACAGGAAAGTAAGCTTTCTTAAGGCATTATGTCACTAGCAAAACTAACTAGTTTACTGCAAGTAAATGAATGATGCCAAAACTTCCAATAGACTTGTGACTGAGATATAAGCAATTTTGTGCTTCCATTTTGCCCAGAAGGAGGGTATTCTCTGGTGTTCTATTAAACTTGACTTAGGAAAAGTAAAAATTTTGATCTAAATCTCAGAGTATGAGGTGAAGAGTAGGAGAAGAGAGGACCTAATAATTAGGCAGAAAACACATTAACTATATAATGTGCTTTTAGGGTTTCTTAAGTGTCTTCCTCCAAACCTCTCTGCCACTCACCTGCCATAGAATCATGATTTTCTCCTATGTGGACTGAAATTTCCACCATTAAAGTCATTCTTTGGGGGCAAACAACAAAAGCTGGGGTGTTGTCTCTAGACAACCACTATAAAAATTCATATTACTTCGTATAACAGGGCACCTGCTGTGTTATTGAGCCAGGGTGCCTATCGCAAGACTAAGAAAGTCTCTTAGGCGCTAAGTAGGGACTGACCTGGTCAGAAGCTAGATGGAAGTGTGCACTCACCATCAAATGAACTTCTTTAAAAGGCTCAGCTACATTCTTGTTATCTGTACTCCATTTCTCCTGCCTCTTTGATCCTGGATTTCAGCTGTTCACCCAGCAAATGGCCTGAACTATTTCCACCATTTAGCATAAAGTCTTCATTCATTAGGATGCTCTACAAACACATTCCATTGTGTTCTTTCAGGCAGCTTTCCTTTGAATTCAAGAGCACAGTGCAAAGGGCACTGTGGATTTATATACTGTATTACCTGTATTAGGAAGAATGCTGTGAAGTATCTATCATCCACCAGCCCTGAAAGCTTTATCATATACAAATGATTCACTCTCGACTTAAAAGTTGAAGTAGATTGAGTATCTTTTTTAACCTAAGGGAAAAAGAGTTCCTTAATGTGGCGGGAGCTTTATGGCAGAAAGTTGTATTAATGACCAGACTTCAGTGCTTATCAGGAATAGGTCATATAATCCCTTCCCGGAATTACATGCTGGCCAGTTCAGATAAATAAAGCAGATCTGTGCCATTCATAATCCGAAATGTTAACAATTAATTTTCCAGCTCAATCCTGAAAGGCACTAGAAACCTAAATCACTAGACCCAGACAGGCCTTGCTTGCTCTGTGGATTTCTCATGAGTCAAAATTTAAACCTCAGAACTTGTAACTAACTCTTGTCAAGACACAGCTGACTTAGGCAATCAAGATAACAATATTCAGCAATAGCCTGCTTGAAACATACTCAGAGTATGAATTAATAAGTCAGCTGACACCAGGCCCCAGATGTTTCCGACTCTGGCAATGTGCCCTAAGTGATGATAAGCAGATTTACATACTTAACTAATATGTTTATTTAAAGGAAATTTCTCAATCCAAAATAACATCCAGATTTCTTATTTGGCATCAGATCAAAAGACATCCTATCAAAAAGGACAGGATCCAGGATAAACCTTTTCAACATCTGCTTAAAACTAAACAACAGATTTGATGGTTTTGGTAAAACTTAATTGCAGACAAATTTCACTGCATCCTATATAAATATATTTCTTCATGTCCCTAGGGTGGCTTTGACCTCGTCAATTTGCATGTTCACACAGCAGAGTGTTGTTCCCACATTGGTCTTGACAGTTCAGACCAAAAGGAGCATTTCAGATCTATGGTATTCCCCCTTCTTCCTTGAAATGCATCAAAGACTTTCTTAAACTCTTTCAGTGAAATATTTAGTTAAAAGCCACAAGATATAAACCAATACCAGGATGATACAGAAAAAGAAAATCCATTACTGTACTAGGAAGTTGCTTAATTTTTCCACTTTAAAATGTGTTATTTAGATTTTGTATACATATATACATATACACATATATGTCTGTATACACATATACAGATATACATTTGTATGTGTGTACCAGTTATTCCCAAATATGGATAGCACACATCACCACCTTCATCACTAAAACTAAAATGTACCTTGGGACAAAATAGTTATGAGGAAAAAATAATATATTGACTGCATCTGACAGTGTATACAATGTACTACACCCATAATTTCCAATGCCGTACTCAATAAAGCCAAAAACAAACTTTCCAGAGGAAAAGCTGCTTATTTTCTAAGGATTTCTAGGAAAACCAGAAAGCAATTTGGTGGAAATTAGAGTTAGCCTAGCATCTTATACCATATATCACAATGACTTCTAAAGAGCTAGAAGATCTAAACATAAAAGGTTATACCCTAAAGGAGAATGGAAGCAGCTGGGTAACTCAATGGATAGAACACTGGAATCAGGAAGTCCTGAGGTCAAATGTGATTTCAGGCACTCATTAACAATATGACCCTATGCAATTCACTTAATCTCAGTTGGCCTAATCTACAGAAGGAAATGGTAAACCACTCCTGTATCTTTGCCAAGAAAAACCTATTTGGAGTAACAAAGAGTCAGGTTGAATGACTGAAAAACAATAGCACAGGAAAATGAAAGAAAATACCATTCAGAACTTCAAAAAGTTCATTTAATGGTGAATATACACTTCCATTTAGCTTTCAAAACTAAATTTATTTTCCTAAAAATAAAATGCAATAAAGATATGTAATCATTCCCATTTCACATATGAGGAAATGGAGGCTTACAAAGGTTAACTGAGGTAAATGCTCATGGTCATACAACTAGTAAACAGTCATCCAAATTTAAATGCAAGTGTCTATCTACTTTGTCTAATATCAATTATTCCTACTATATTATGTTGCTTCTAATTAAAGTAACAGTTCACATTATATGGTGTTTTACCATTTAGTAAGCCTTTAACCTCCATTATCGCAGTTGATTCTCCCAATTCCATGAGGTAGATAATGTAGACATTTACAGATAAGGAACCTGAGATTCACAGAAGTCAATCAAGATCAAGATAGAACTTAGTGACCATAGAATAATACTAACAATTCTTAGAGGCAGTTAGGTGGCACAGTGGATAGAGTGCTGGATTGGGAACCAGGATGACCTGACTTCAAATCTGTCCCCAGACACTAGTCATGTGACTCTGGGGGAAAATCACTTAATCTTAGCCTCAGTTTCTTCATCTTTGAAATTAGGATAAGAATAGAGCCTACCTCATTTGTTATGAGAATCAAATGAAACAACATATGGAGAGTGTTTCACAAACATCAAATGCTGTATAAATGCTAGCTATTATTGTTCCTTGCAACAATCTTATAAGATGGCTAGTAGAAGTATCAGTATTCCCATTTTATAGGTGAAAAAACTGAAGTTCTGAGAGTTTAAATGACTTTCTTACAGTGACATAGTTAGTGTCTGCAAAGGAACTGGAATTCAGGCCTCCCAATTTAAAGTCCAGTGGTTTATCTACTTCACCATCAAGCCTGTCAAGGAAAGTTCTGAAGAGAAACAATAGGAGAATCAAGACAATGAAATATCAATAGATAATTGGATTTTTCTGGTTTCCTTGATTGTCCTTGCATCTTGTCTGCTTCTATCTGCTAATAATTTTCTCCCTCCCCCTCAAATGGGGCCAGACAGCCTAATATTCAAAAGAGGAAAGTTTCTAAAGAAGAATGTTAAGGATATATGATGTGTATAGAAACTCTGAGTTTCATTTTGTGATTCAACTGCTTCTATCTGCCAAATGAATTAAGCCTTCTCCAACCCCCAAAATACATATACACACACACACACATACACACACACACACACACACACACTCAATAACAAGGTGAAATGAAACAAAGAGATCTCATTATACCTATCTCACTAATAGGCAGTTTATTGCAGAAATTATCCATAAAAGTTGTCCAAGGGAGCTATCTCCTACCCCACCTACTCCTCATAAAAGTATAATGGAACTTCTTTTAAATAAGTATGGAAGGCAAGTAGAAATCTTTTACAACTTGTGAAAATGCAATTATTTGATGACATCTACTTGTCTTGATTCCCCTTGTTTCTTCTCTCCAGAACCTTCCTTGACAGGCAACATGGTGAAGTGGATAAACTATTAGAGTTGGAATGGCCTGAGTCTCAACTCCATAGGAGACACTAACTGTGTGACCATAGGAAGATCTTTAAATTCTTAGAACTTCAGTTTTTTCACCTATGAAATGGGGATATTGACACTTCTACTACCCATTTCACAGATGGGTAATAATATTAATATTAATAATGGGAATAATAATGGAGAACATGTGGTATATGTTCCTGCCAGAACCATACAACTTCTAAGAAAGTACAAGTTGGTCTGTATCCTAGAAGAAAAAGTCAAAGGCTTATAAGAAGGCATCATTATTCCTCAGATTATTATGGGGAAAAGTGATTTTAAAAAAAAAGAACTCAAGAAGTGCAGCAAAGAAGAAACAAAAAAGAAAGATGATATAAACAGGACAAGGTCAGGAGGTTGAAAAGAGAAAGTATGGCACAGAGAAAGAAAGAAGGATCACCTGACCTTTGGAGCCATAGAAGAGGTATGTGTTTGTTCCTAGAGGCAGCAAATGGACTTCTTGGATTGCAGGGAATGATGACTTTGCTCCACAGGTTCCATCAAGGGAGAAATTATCCAATAATTGTCAGAGGAAGAAGAGGCAAATAGTGATGATTGGGGACCCCTTGCTGAAAGGCACTGAGTTAGATCTGTGGATCTAACAAAAACAATAGAACAGTCTGTTTCCTTACAAGGCTATGTATCCATGGCATGACAGAGAGTCCTCCTGAGGAGTGTTAAACCTGACAATCTCTAACCAATTGTCGTGATTCATGGAAGGACAAGGGAGGCCAGTAGAAGGAACTAAGAAAGAGCTAATAAAGTTTATAAAGTTCTTGAGGGAAAAAAATAAAATGGAAGACCTTGGAGATATAGGCAGCTAGGTGACATGAGAGATAAAGTACTGGGCTTGAAGTCAATAATATCTAAGACCAAATCCAGTCTCAGAACCTTTCTACTTGTATAATGCTGGGGAAGTCACTTACTTCTGTCTTTACACATAAGTTTCCTCATCTATAAAATAGGAAGGACCATAATAGCACCAACTTTGCAAGATTTTTCCAAGGTCAAATGAGATAATTTATATAAAACCCTTTGTAAAACTAAAAATATTATATAAATATGTTACTATTATTATCATTAATTTTGGAGGAGAAGTAAAAGAGGTAATTTTCCTAAAACATAGGTCTGACCATATAACTAAAAGTTTCAGTGGCTCCCTATTACCTTCAGAATCAAATATAAAATATTCTGTTTGATGTTAGAACTCTTTACAACTTTGCCCTACCCTACTTTTCCAGTCTTTCTCAGGTACTTTAATCCTGAGACACTAGTTTCCTTAGTGTTCCTTGCACTTGATATTCCATATCCGAACTCTGTATTTTCACTGGATACTTAAAATGATTTTTCTTCTCGCCCCCACTCCCACTTTCTAGATCCTGTTTTCCCTGGATTCCTTTAAGACTTAGCTCAAATCCTGTCTTCTACAGGAAGTCTTTCCCACACTAATACACTGCTCCCTCCCAAAAATGTATGATTATCTTGAAGTTGAGTGGGTGAAAGTCAAGGAAAAAAACCCTAAAGGAATAAATGAATAGAAATAGAGGACTAAAAATGAGTGATTAGGTGGTATAGTAGTTAGAGAGTCAGGCTTGGAGTCAGGAGGACATGAATTCAAATCCAACCTCAAACATTTAACTAGATGTATGATTCTGCCAAGTTGCTTAACCCACATAAGGTAAAATGAGCTAGAGAAGAAAATGGTAAATAATTCTAGTATCTTTGCCAAGAAAATCCCAAGTGAAGTCACAAAGAAACAGACACAACTAACAGACTAAACAACAACAAAAAGTGTCACACTTCCATCCAGTGTCTAAGGCTATACCTGAATTAAGTTCTAATTTAGGCAATACCAATAGCATCTTTTCTCTGCCTCATCCAGGATCAGGTTTAGAATTAATTGACTGATCTTATGGAAGCAGTGAAGGAGAATGGGAAAATAAATATGTCCACTCTTCTTTTTCTTGAAACTTAGAGGAAAATTTAATGTCCTTCTGAAAGTAAGGTAAATGTGAAGGATAGGCTAGTGAAGAACAGGAGGGAAAATCAAGAACATCTAAATTTAAATCCTAGACAATTCTTTTGTGTTTTATAAGGTGATTGCTTCTATTCCATTAGTCTTTTGATGTCTACTTCTTTCACTGGTCCAATAATCTGTTTCCTGACAGCTGGAATTGTGGAATGGACTAAGGAAGAAGAAGCATCAGAAAGTGCTTGAAAGATAAGAAGTAAAATTAATTTTTCCCCCAAGGCTCAAATAGTTTGAGAGCCAGATGATTTTCTGGGAATCATGTAAAGGTGAGTATCTTGATCCAGCATATGAGGCTATGACTTTAAAAGCATATTTTAGTACCCTCTCGGATTGATTCTGACAACAAACACATTTTTTTTTTCATATGCAACTGACAAAATCTTTGTCTAGGTGTGGTTTAGCAGACTGCTATGTATCTATGTTGTGATTAAAACAAAAATATATAAATCTCTTGACTTTATTAGGAAATTTATGCATATAAAAGAGGAGAATTTAGCTTCTCAAGATTTAAAATGTCAGATGTGGGGCTAAGAACAAGGGATGAACAAGTACCATGTCAAGTTATCTCAGAAACATCATTAATGGCAGTCATGCAAATTAGCACATGGATAGAAGATTCTGTATAAATTCTGACTACCCTTTCTATTCAGATTCATGGAATTCTATCTTGGGAACTCCTGAGTGATGATATAGGTACTATGAAGTACAAATATAACAATAATACTAATTAGTAGCATTTATATGACAACTTAAAATTTTCAAATGCTTTAGAAATATTACCTTAATTTTATTCTCACAACAACCCTGGAAGGTAGGTGCATGTGAGAAAACTAAGGCAAATAGTAAATGGCTTGCCTAGGCTAGGCTAAGATTTGAACTCAGGACAACCAAGAGAACAAGATTATGTGATGATCCATTGTGATGGACTTGGCTCTTTTCAACAATAAGATGATTCAGGGCAATTTCAATAGATTTGCCATCTGCATCCAGAAAAAGGCTTATGGGAACAGATTGTGAATCAAAACATAATATTTTTACCTTTGTTGTTATTGTTTTCTTACTTGTTTTTTCTTTCTCATTTTTCCCTTTTGATCTGTTTTTTTCCCTCATGTAGCATTATAAATGTGGAAATATATTTAGAAGAATTGCACATGTTTAACCTATATTGGATTATTTGCTGTCTAGGAGAAGGGGGCAGAGAGGAAGTAGGGAGGAAAAATTGGAATACAACATTTTGCAAGGATGAATGTTGAAAAATATCTTTGCATGTATTTTGAAAAATAAAAAACTATTATTATAAAAAACAAGACAAAAAAAAAGATTTGAATTCATGCATCTCCAGGTCGAGCATTCTATAGATTGGGGCATCTAATGTCCCTATAGTACCTATGGATTAATGTCAGATAAAGATTTGATATGGAGATATGTAAACTAATATCAGAAATCTATAATACCTACAAAATTACCCAATAGATATTTTTCTTATATATATGTATGTATCTATAATTTGTTACAATCATGTATCATTAATAATTATTATTTTATATCAGGGCATGTCAGGAATCATAATGCAGGTTTTTCTTTTGCCTATTTCACACAATCCTAAGAGAACCTTAATTAAAATTGATCCATGTATCAATGCAATTAAACCAACTTATAGATGTTTTTTTCAAGGGATATAAACAAACAATTCTCAAAAGAATTAGAAACTATTAGCTATATAGAAGAAAAATGAATCCTGGGCAAGAGAGGGCAGTTATAATGAAAGGAGACTTCAGTTCACCATCAGCTAATATTAGTATTAGCTCTGACACTATTTGTCAAAACTTCTACAAATGTAATCAACAACTGCCCTTACTAGTGATACCAGTAGCCTAGAGTTTATTGCCAGTTAAAACCTTCATCTTGTTTTGTAACTGAAATAGCTCAACAATAACTGGAGTTCAGGAATTAACATAAGAACTAGAAACTAGTAATGGTCTGAGTTGTTCACAATTTTCTATTTGTGATTCCTTTTGGGATTTTCTTAGCAACAATACTAGAGTGGTTTGCCATTTTCTTCCCTAACTCATTTTAACGATGAGGAAACTGCAGTAAATGGGGTTAAGTGACTTACCCAGTATCACACAGCTAGTAAGTGTCTAAAGTCAGATTTGACTTCAAGAAGATGAGTCCTCCTGATTCCAGGCTAGAATTATTATTCACTCAGTCATCTAGCCACCATTTTTCCTATAGACAATAAATTTTCATTTTCCATTCCTCTTCACCTACTTAGATAATATTCATTTTTAAATAACCAACTCAAGGTCTCCATGAATTTTCCCCCACTAATTCCAGACTATGTTTATGGCTTTGTTAATCTCCTGTATCCCACTGCACAATTTAATTTTTAATTCAACTCTGCCTTCTACTGTCATTTGCATATTTCATGATTGTGCAGTCTCTTTTGTCATCTAGATTATACTTTCCTTGTAGGCTGAATTAATGACTTCTGTTTTTGCCCTCTCCCTGAGCCCTTAGCACAGTACTTGGCACGTTGGGGGGGTGGGTATTTAGCAGACACATGCTGAATTGAATTTAAGGAAACTAGCTTTAGTTTTCTTACCTGCCATTAAGAATAATTCTTGTCCTGCTTATTACAATGTACCATTAGAAGAATTAAAGAAAGTAATGGCTATAAAAGTGTTCTGAAAATTATGAAAGCTCTACATACATATAATGTATCCTTTTTTAGATGCTTATATAGCAATGAAATACAGGCCAACATTATTTTATTAGTTTTTATTAGTTGGATATGCAAATATCCATTTCCCTTCTTTCCTCCACATATACATACAAATTCTTTGCACTTTTTTCATCTTCTGCCCCCATTCCCGGACAGTGAAAGACATCATCAGTCAAAACTCTGAATAATTACAATGACCAATATTGATTCCATAGAACAAATGATGAGACACCTCTCTTCTCTAGATAAAGAAGTAGGACACAGCAACACGATGCTATATGGACGGTCAAACAGCTTTGTTATGCCAGACAGTTTGACAAAACTATTTTTCTTTTTCACAAGTGAGGATTCTGCTGGGAGGGGGAATATATTAGGAAACCACTGTAGTATAAAATTCAAAATATATCAACAAAACTTTAATAAGAAAAAAAGAAAAGATTAACTTCTAATTTAATCATAGAGGAAGAAAACCAATAACTGCTGACAATGTCCATTAAAATGATTTTCTGGGCCTTGGGAGGCACCTTATGCTCAGAAAGTTGTGAGAGACTCTCAGACAAATTCTCAATCATATACATGTCCTTATCTCCATTATCTTTTGGCTTAAAACCCATTACATAGAGAACTGCTGGGCCACTGTCATCTTCATCATGGTTGTCTTAAATGGAAATGGTAACCTTAACAGACATCACTCTATTATGGGCTCTTGAAGGTATTTCACACAATTATGGTACTGATACCTAAACCAGAAAGAGCCAAAACAAAGAAAGAAAATTCGATAAATCTCTCTAATGAATATTGATGCAAAAATTTTAAATAAAATATTAGCAAAGAGATTACAGCAACTTATCAGCAGGATAAAAAGTACAATCAAGTAGAATTATACCAGGAATGGATGACTGGTTCAATATCAGGAAAACTTTTAACATAACTAATCATATCAATAACAAAATCAACAGAAATCATATGATAATCTCAATAGATGCAGAAAAAGGTTTTGAAAAAATACAATGCCCATTCCTATTAAAGACATTAAAGAGTATAGAGATAAAGGGTGCATTCCTTAAAATAATAAGCAGTATCTATCTAAAACCAACAACAAGTATTATTTGTAATATAGAGAAAGTAGATGCATTTCCAGTAAGATCAGGAGTGAAACCAGGATGCCCATTATCACCATTATTATTCAACATTATACTAGAAATGATGGCTTTAGCAATAAGAAAAGAAAAAGAAATTAAAGGAATTAGAATGGGCAATGACAAAATAAAACTATCACTCTTTGCAGATGATTCGATGGTATACTTAGAGAATCCTAGAAAATGATCCCAAAATCTACTCGAAACAATAAACAGCTTTACCAAAGTTGCAGAATATAAAATAAACCCAGAGGAATCATCAGCACTTTTATATATTACTGACAAAACTCATCAGCAAGAGAAATTCCATTTAGAATAACTGTAAACAAAATAAAATATTTGAGTGTCTATCTGCCAAGACAAATCCAGGAACTATATGAACACAATTACAAAACACTTCTCACACAAACATAATCAGATCTAAACAAATGGAAAAATATGAGTAGGCCATGCTGATATAACAAAAATGATAATTCTGTATAAATCTACTTTTCAGTGCCATTACCAAACTGCCAAATAATTATTTTATAGAATTAGAAAAAATAACAACAAAATTCATCACAAAAAACAAAAGATCAAGAATATCAAGGAAATTAATGGAAAAAAAATTACAAAGGATGGTAGCTTAGCAGTAACAGATCTAAAACTGTATTATAAAGCAGCAGTCATCAAAACCATTTGCTACTGGCTAAGAAATAGAGTGATAGATTTTTGGAATAGATTAGATACACATGACACAATAATCAAGGCCTATATAATCTAATATTTGATAAATCCCAAACTTCAGCTTCTGGAATAAGAACTAACTATTTGACAAAAATTTCTGGAAAAACTGGAAAATATGTCAAAAACTCAGCATAGACCTACACTATACCAAAATAAAGTCAAAATGGCTATATGGTTGGAACATAAAGGATAATAACATAAGCAAATTAGGAGAGCAAGGGATAATTTACCTATCAGATCTTTGGAGAAGGAGAAATTAAGAACTAGAGAGCATTACGAAAGACAAAATGGGCAAGTTTGATTACATTAAATTTTAAAAAGTTTTTTGCAGAAACAAAACCAACACAAACAAGATGAAAAGGGAAGTATAAAACTGGGAAAAAAATTATAACCAGTGTTTCTGACAAAGGCTTATTTCTAAAACGTATAAGAACTGTGTCAAATTTATAAGAATACAATCATTTCCCAGTTGATAAATGGTCAAAGTATATGAATAGACAATTTTCAGATGATCTAATTAAAGCCATCTGTAGTTATATGAAAAAGGCTCTAAATCACTATTGATTAGAGAAATGCAAATTAAAACAACTCTGAGGTACCACCTCATACCTCTCAAATTGACTAAGATGACAAGAAAATGACAAATTTGGAAAGGATGTGGAAAAACTGAGACTAATGCATTGTTGGTGGTGTTGTGAAATGATCCAACTATCCTGGAGAGCAATTTGGGCTATAAAACTCTCCATACCCTTTGACCCAGCAGTGTCATTACTGGGTCTGTATCCCAAGGAAATCATAAAGGAGGGAAAAGGACTCATATGTGCAAAAATGTTTGTAGCAGCTCTTTTTTGATAGCAAAGACCTGGAAAATGAGTTTATGACCATCAATTGGAAAATGGCTGAATAATTTGTGGTATATGAAGGCAATGGAATATTATTCTATAAAAAATGATGAACAAGTTGATTTTAGAGTTTACATGAACTGATACTGAGTGAAGCAAGTAGAACCAGGAATACATTATATACAATAACAGCAAGAATATGAGATAATCAATTATGAAAGACGTCAGTGATCCAAGGCAATCCCAATAGATTTTTGATAGAAAAATGTCATCTGCATCCCAAAAAAAGAACTATGGAGATTGAAAATAAATGAACACATTCACTTCTTTTTTCAGTTTTTTTCTCTCCAATAGTTTTTCCTCTGACAACATGATTCATGAAGCAACGTGTATTAAAAATGAATAAATAATTTAAAAAAAACAAAAAAGAAAAATGTATCTCTGTAGAGTTAGAATGATCCTTAAAAGCTAGAGTAAAAACTAATTCTTCATCATTCAAGATGATTATTTTTTCCTGATGATTGCATTTCTTTAAGTCCAGATGAGCTTCTTTATCCCTTGGGGAAAAGAAAATTCAAATTTATATAAAGCTCCAAGTCAGAAGAAATATCACCCTTATTATTTATAGTTCTTTTATTAATTCAGGAAACATTTCTTAAGGGACCAGTTTTATAAGGCCTTGAGTTAGACATTAGAGAAAAAATAAAATTTGGATAAGATATAGTCCCTGTCCTCTGAAGACTTACAGACTAGTCGGGAAAAAAGATGGAAATACACATCTCTTTTCTATGCAATAATTCATAAGTGAATTACAGAGATTGAAAAGAAGGTGGTATGTGTGGTCTGAAAAAAATGTTTGTGATAGACCAAAAAGATCAAGAAAGCTTCCATAAAAAGGGTATACTCTGAATTTTACTTTAATAAGTTGGGAGGAATTCAAAAGTCCTACCCAGTATTGAGTAGAACTCAGGCAAACCATGGCTCCCAATTCATAGAATTTCAGAGTTGGAAGAAACCTTATTGATCATTCAGTCCCACCACTAAAAATCCCTTCTTTTAGTTAGGTCTCTAGGAACACAAACCCCATGACTTCTCCCTTTGCAAAGAAAATAGAGGACCAAGCATACTTCTCGCCATTAAAGAACAAAATATCTTTGCCCTCTCCCCAGAAAAATTTTCTATTTTAAGGTACAGCGATTTAGGCATTACTCCAAACAAATTTGGATCCTCTTGGCCTCTAGGAATACAAAGACAAAAAATAGTTTCTACTCATAATTCACTTTATTAAACATGTGTAAGATACTATGTTAGGCTTTGGTTAATACCAGAAATTTATATTCCAATGAATAGAAAATTTGTATTCAAGAACGTAGAAAATTATAACATAAGATAGGAATAAAGTCATGTTCCAGACAAAATGGCTATAGTAAAATTTGAGGAAGAGAATACTTAGGAAAGCTGCTCAGAACAAGAAATATCAAAGTGGAAGCTTGCAGGAAAAGAAGGATTCTGAAAGTGGAGGTGACAAAAAAAAAATTCCAGAAAGAGGTGGTATATGGTGTGTACTAAGATAAAGAGATGGTGCATGTGTGCATGTGTGTGCACATATATGAACACACAGGCAGATTTTTTTACTTAATCATGATGATTAAAATATAAGAAAGAGATTTAGTAGTATCCCAACCATACAGACTGACTAGGAAAAGATTACGCCAATTTATTTCTACCATTCCCCACACCTCACTTCAATCTTCTTGCTCAAATTTTTTGTCTTCATTGATAAAAGAATCCACTCAACACAGCACATTTCAGTTTTGAAATCTAATTCTTCTACCTACCTTTCATATATGATATCCAAAAGAGCCTGGAGCCTCATTCTCTACAGCATAAGCATTTAGTATGGCAAGGCATTGGAAATGGTACATCACAAAGGCTACCAAGTCCTACTCTGGGAGCTCAGAATTTCTAAGTGTGTTCCTGATAAAAAAGAGATAATTTGGAGCTGCCAGACCAGAGATAGGACACAGAGGGAGTGAGAACTCTTTTTCAGAAGATGGTTCCAGAAGCAACCTCTCCTGTGATTGGCACCTTTGTTTAATGAAACTGGCACTAGGACCTGGAGCAGGCAGGCTGCCATGTTGACAGATGGGCATGTGGGTAGTTAGCCAACAGATAATGTATGAGCATCAAATGTGTTTGTTGAGGGCAATTTTCCCAGGCAGGAGCATCAGAATGGGGACCTATCCAGAGACTCAGCACCTGTGCTGAAACTCACTCTCAAAGTGGGCTAGGAGATGAAGCCCAGAACATTGGGATGTACAAGGGCCAAGCAGGGAAAGGCTAAAGGAGATGGGATCCATTTGCTTTGCAAAATAGTAGAATGATAGGGAAGATGTGGAGGAGACAATGAAAGGACACAAACTTAGCATCATAAGGTTGTTATATGGGTAGGGGTATAAGAAATAGGTAGTCACTATTTTTCTGTTCCTTCCTCCATCCTTCCTTTCCTTCCTTCTCTTCCTTCCTTCTTTCATTCCTTCTTTCCTTCTTCCTTTCATCCTCCTTTCCCTCTTTCTTTCATCCTCTTTCCTTTTCTTTCTTCCTTTTTTATTCTTTCTTTTTTCTTCCTTCCTTCCTTCCTTTCTTCCTTCCTTTCTTTTTTTCTTTCTTTTTTCCTTCTTTCTGACTAGACCTAAGATTTCATTGACATAAGCATCTTTCTTTTTTGTTCTTTCCTTCTTCCTTCCTTCCTTCCTTCCTTTCTTTCTTTTTTTTCCCTTTCTTTCTGACTAGATCTAAGATTTCATTGGCATAAGCAACTCCTACTGAAGAGACTTTGTTATCAATGCAGAACAGCAACTGTTAGGCTTGAAGAATAACCAGGACTTATGAAGAGAAGTCCTATCCATAGCCAGAGAAAGAACTGATTGTGTCTGAATTCAGATTGAAGCATTCATTCTCTTTCTTTCTCTCCCCCCCTCTCTCTTTAACTTTATTTTTCTTGAGGGTTTTTTAAGGGGTGAGATCTATGTTTTCCTTCATAACATGACTTTTATGGAAATGTTTTGCATAATTTCACATGTTTTCTTAATGATGAATGGGAGTAAGGAAGAAAATATAGAACTCAAAGTTTTAAAAACAAATGTAAAAATGTTGTTTTAAATGTATTTGGGGAACATTTTTAAAAATATATATTAAATAAAAAAGAATAACCTGGGACACAGAGAAGAAGGTTTCTTTCCCAGGATCACACAGTCCATATGCAAAAGAAGCAGGACTTTAGCCCAGGTCTTTCTTTCACTATGGCGGCACTTTAGCCTATACAACATTGCCTCACAAAAGACTTCTTTTCAGAGAAGGCCTGATTAGAAAGAGAAGGAAAGGTAAAATAAAGCATAGTAGAGTGGGAAATGCACTAAATTTTGAATTCCAAGCTCCTGGGTTCAAATACTCACTTCCAACTCAGAGAATTCCTTTCTTCCTTCAAGATACTACTCCAAAGGGCACAGTGAACAGAGTACTGGCCCTGCACTCAGCTGAGTTCAAATTCAACCTCAGACATTTGACACTTAGTAGCTGCATCACCCCAGGAAAGCCACTTAACCCCAATTGCCTCAAAAAAAGTTCTGCTTAAGTATCATTTTCTACATGATTCCCTTCTTAATTCTCTAGCTGTTATGGTCCCAAATATATGATATGTCTTCATATTTATTCCATTCACATATTTTGTGTATAAACATATACATATGTGCATACATATACATGTCCATATTATCTCCTCATTAGAATGTAAATTACTTGAGGAATTATATTGTATTTATATTTCCAATACTTAGCAGAATATCTGATACACTGAGGTGTTAAGTAAATGCTTGTTTATTGATTGATACCTGGGAACTTAGACAAGTCACTTAAAACTCCATGTGCCTCAGTTTTTTTCTTCTGTAAAATAAAGAGGTTTTATACAGTTCACCTATAAAGGTCCCTCCCAGCTCTAAACCTTTGATTCTGAGGCCTAAAGAAATGAGGTTAAACATAAAGAAATGCTGAAATGAAAGTTCTCCTTCTGATGTGTTCAGAGACCAAAAACTATTCCAAGAGATTGAAAGAGTCATAGTTCACTTGGAAATGAGAACAAACTTTAGTCATTTATAAGTTTTTATGTATAGCCAAGGGAGCAGTGGATAGAGCTGCAGGTGTGGATCCAAAAAAACCTGAGTTCAAATCTGACCTCAGAAACTTACTAGCTATGTGACCCTGGATCAGTTACTTAACTCTATTTGCCTCAGTTTCATCATGTGTAAAATGAACCGGAGAAGGAAATGGCAAACCACTTCCATATTTTTGCCTAGAAAACTCCCCAAAAAGATGTTCACAACTGAAAATGACTAAACAACAACAACAACAATTTGGTTAGTAAAAAAAAAAAATATGAAAGTATTCATTATGAGTATGGTAATGTATCCTAGAGATAAAAGAAATTTGGATTATACACTTGGTTCCAAGGAAGAACACATACCCAACTAGATATACTTCTTTCAGTCAGAGATCCACAGATAACTCTTTTCATCAATTTCCACTTCTTTACCATCAGTACATGTGTCTTGATGTGGAATCTAAATGCTAGTGAAAAGTATTTCACTTGAAAAATAACAAGAGTGGGGGCGGAGCCAAGATGGCGAACTGCAGACAGCTTTCTCTGTGAACTCCTTTGGGACCTTCCCTCAAACCCAGACAAAGTGAGCCTTCAAACTGGTTTGTGAGTGAAGGCTCCGCCAAACATTTGGACTACAACGCACTTCTATCAAAAATCTACCTTGAAAGAACTCCGGAGAAGGTTAGCCTCAGGGGAAATCGGCCACTGGTCGATCAGACTCCAGCCGGGGCGGAAGTCAGGGCTGCTATAGAGGGCCGGATTTAAGGCACCCAGGAAGCCCCTGGGAGACACCTGGGCCACTTTGCTCTGCTTGTGGGCAGGTGCTTTGGCAGATCTGCCTTTGGTAAAGGGTGGATGGAGAGAAGCTGAAAACGTGGTCCTAGTGCGAATCTAGCCCCACCAGCCTCAGACCGGAAGTCAACTCGGCAAACTGCCCCAGGGCAAATACAAATCGTTGCAGTTTTCTCTGTTTTTGACCAATATCGCAACTTTAAACCATGAGCAAGAAGCAGAAGAGAGCTCTCACCATAGAAAGCTTTTACGGAGAAAAAATAGAACAGTCCCCAGATCCTGACATTATGAAAACAATCCCAGATGAAGCCACAAAGGCAGACTTAAGTTGGTCTCCCTTTCAGAAGGCTTATCTGGATGATTGCATTAAGAATCTCAAAAGAGAGCTAGAAGAAGAATGGGGAAATAAATTGAGATCAGGGCAACAGAAATATCAAAAACTGGAAAATAGGACTGGTGAATTGGAAAAAGAAAACAGTTCATTGAAAAACAAAATTGGTGAATTGGAAAAAATCACCAACTCACTGGAAAATAAAAATGGTGAACTGAAAAACAAAATTGGTGAATTGGAAAAAGACAACAATTCACTGAAAAACAAAATTGGTGAATTGGAAAAAGACAACAATTCACTGAAAAATAAAACTGGCAAAATGGAAAAAGAATGCATTGAATCAAGAAACTCAATTGGCCAGCTACAAAAGGAGCTAAAAAAAAAAAAAAAAGATAACTGAAAAATAACAAGAGTACTACTGAGACCTGAATATTATATATTACAGATATAGATGTAGACATAAGACATATTCTATACTTTGCATATTATAATATGCATATTCACCAACTTGGCTGGCTCACTGAACAAGTCCAGTCATTCTTTACCTATTCAGGGATTATCTCAATATTGTTGGAGATATCCTAGGAAAAAACGGAGTTTTCAAAAATTCGAAGCACTTATGATCAAGGTAGAATAGTGTAAGGGGGAAAGAACTGAACTGAGACTGAAAACAGAGGTCTAGCTCTCTTGCTGTAGTATGTTTAGCTAGCTACTGTGTGTGTGTGATCATGGCTAGGTCACTTCCCTTTTCTGTTTCTGCTTCATCATCTGGAAAATGAGTAGAATAATACCAGAATTACTTTTTTCAAAGGGTTATTATGAAGTTCAGGTGAAATTTAAAATATACAACGTTCCACAAAATTTAAAGTGCTATATGTGATGGTAATGATTCTATAGTTATGTGAAGATTTCCAAGTAACTCCAATAGACAAAGAAGGGAATTTTCTGGGAAAGTAACCTTACTGAATAAAACTAGTAGAAAATTGTGCACAAGAAGAACCAGTTTATGTAATTATCAACTGTGATGGATTTGGTTCTTTTCAACAATGAGGTGATTCAAGGAAATTCTAATAGAATTGTGATGGAAAGAGCTATCCACATCTAGAGAGAGAACTATGGATACTGAATGTGAATTTTCACTTTGTTTTGTTGTTGTTGTTCATTTGCTTATTTTTTTCTCTTGTGTTAATTCTTTAACCTTTTGATCTGATTTTCTTGTGCAATATGATGAATATGGAAATATGTTTAGAAGAATTGCACATGTTTTAACTATATTGGATTGCTTGCTGGCTGTGGAAGAGGAAGGAAGGAAAGGAAGGAGAAAAATTTGGAACACAGGGATTTACAAAGATGAATGTTGAAAATTATCTTTTCATGTATTTGGGGGGTAAAAGCTATTATTTAGAAAAAAGAAATGTAACCTCACTATATTGAATAGCATATTATTACCCACATTTAACATTGCTATCAATGATTTAATCACTACCATATTTGAAACTGCTTAAATTTTGCATTGCTGTCCACCATATGGCCTAAATGGGAATAAAAATTAATGCTACTAATATTTTTCAACTTATCCAGATTTCACCAACATAGAAATTCCCTATCAAGGAGCATGTGCTAAATGTAAGAAAATGAAAACTGGTAACAAGCAATAACACTCAGGCCAAGAGAGAGAGATCTTATAGAGTCCTGATGATAGAATAATCAAATAGGAAGCCCTCAAAAATACAATTGTTTTTTTGGTGTTTGGTACACCAAGAATGATAATGTGGATTTTATTTATCACCATTCCCTTCCCAAATGAACTTCTGACAATCTTAGAATGTCAGAGTGATGTTCCAAGATCATAAGATCCCAGGAATCTCCTTCAGTTCCTGAGGTATTTTTACCCTGGCATAACCTTCCAACATGCTGGCCCCCTTCTTCCATTGGTAAATGTTTTCCAATGCCTCCATTTTAGGCAAGGGCTACTCTCATTCCCCTCCTGATTAGAGAATCAGTCAATTAATCCATCAACAATTATTTATTAAGTGCCAAACAGTATGCTAAGCACTGAAAATATAAATAAAATAAATTAAATCCTTACTTGCAAAAAGCTTACTGAGGAAGACAAAAAGTTAATGTGAATTTGCAAAATAAATGTAAAGGGAATAAATACAAAATAATTAAATATAAGATGGTTAGGAAAGGAAAACAATGGCACTTGAAAGGATAAGAAAAGGCTTCATGTAGAAAATGGTGCTTGACATTGTCCAGTTGATAAATAATCAAAGGATATGAAGAGACAATTTTCAGATAAAGAAATTGAAGCCATTTCTAGTCATATAAAAAGGTGCTCTAAATCGCTATTGATCAGAGAAATGCAAATTAAGACAACTCTGAGATACCATTATACACCTCTCAGATTGGCTAAAGTGACAGGAAAAGATAATGATGAATGTTGGAGAAGATGGGAGAAAACTGGGACACTAATACATTGTTGGTGGAATTGTTAATGGATCCAACCATTCTGGAGAGCAATTTGAAACTATGCCCAAAGAGTTATCAAACTATGCATACCCCTTATTAACTTGATATATTGAACTTATATTGATCTTAAAGGAGGGAAAGGGCCCCGCATGTGCAAAAATGTTTGTGGCAGCCCTTTCTGTAGTGGCTAGAAACTGGAAACTGAATGGATGCCCATCAATTGGAGAATGGCTGAATAAGTTATGGTATATGAATGTTATGAAATATTATTGTTCTATAAGAAATGATCAACAAGATGATTTCAGAGAAGCCTGGAGAGACTTACATGAAATTGATGCTAAGTGAAATGAACAGAGCCAAGAGATCATGGTACAGAGCAACAAGATTATACAATGATCAATTCTGTGGACGTGGCTCTCTTCAACAATGAGATGATTCAGACCAGTTCCAATGATCTTGTGATAAAAAGAGCCATCTACAGCCAGAAAGAGGACTGTGGGAAATGAGTGTGGTTCACAAAATAGTATTTTTACTCTTTTTGTTGTTGTTTGCTTGCATTTTATTTTCTTTCTTATTTTTTTCCTGTTTGATTTGATTTTTCTTGTGTGGTAAGATAATTGTATAAATCTGCATGCATTTATTTAACATATTTTATTTAATATTTAATATATTTAACATATATTTCTACCATGTTTAACATATATTGGACTATTTGCCATCTAGGGGTGAGGATAAAGGAAGGGAAGGGTAATTGGAACATAAGGTTTTGCAAGGGTTAATATTGAAAAATTATCCATGCATATGTTTTTTTTTGTTTTATTTTTATTTTTTTTTGCTTTTTGCTGAGGCAATTGGGGTTAAGTGACTTGCCCAGGGTCACACAGCTAGGAAGTGTCTGAGACCAGATTTGAACTCAGGTCCTCCTGACTTCAGGGCTGGTGCTCTAACCACTGTGCCACCTAGCTGCCCCCATGCATATGTTTTGAAAATAAAAAGCCTTAATTTAAAAAAAAGAAAAAAAGAAATCTGTGCTTCAGCTGCATCTCAAAGGAATGGGTTTGAGTGGGGATAAATTCTTTGAATGTATTGCCCAAGATTGGGTGCAATTTAAGAAGTAAATGACATGATCAAAGTTCAGGTCCAGCTCTTCTTTGCAATATTCATTCTCTTATCAATTGTTTACTAATTAGAGCTGATTGCCTCTCAAGAATACCCCTCTTCCTATGGGCATATGAGCCTAAGTCTTCCCACCATGACTTTCTGGTCTAAGAGAGAGATGGCCAAATAACCATCCTTTTCCTAAAATGTTAGCATATTTTTAATGATTAAATTACCCTGAAATTATGTCTCTCGATCTTTTTAAATGCCACTATCTCTAAGTATGCCATCCAAATTCACAATTCAGTGAGTCCTACTCCTGGGCTAAAAATCCATACCTGTGGAGAATGCATATAGAGAAGAATGCATAGCTCATAGTATACCCAGAAAACCAATGGACAACAGTTTGGACAATTTCTTCTCACAACCATGTATCCTAAAGCCTTAAGTGCCTTCTCTTTGCTTTATTTTGTTGATTTTGTTTTCAAGCAACCGTTGAACATGAGAGGGAGAATGACTGAATTTCTTTTTTGCTTGCATATTGGAACAGCTCCCTGTTTTCCTAAGACTGAAGGAAAAGTAAGCAGTAATCAATAGTGATATCTGCTTGAATCTCGGCTGCTTGATCAAGGTGCTTTTGAAACACATCACAGAGCCCGATTTTCTGTTATTTAGCGCCAGGAGTTATTACCTCAGCAGCAGTGTGGTGTCTAATTTATACCAAATTGTTAGCTGAAATCTATTAAAGTTTATTAGTGCTGTCTCAGAATACAGTAGCATCTCCCTGGTTCTGCTCTTGTTTAAAATTGACCAGCTGGTTTAACTCTATTAGCTCTGAAGTTGAGATAAACTGGAGTCTGCGGGAACCATCTATGGCATAGGGGGAAATGAATACAAATGAAGCTTCAGTGTATTTGGGGTGTTAGCAGCTACCAAATTGCTGCTGGGTTCATTTCTCTCAATGAATCCCTGACCCTGTTATCCCATTACCAACCTGATGGGGAACTGTCCTCACAATTACTGAAAGCCATTGTCAAAATGATAAAGTCTCTAACAGACAAAGGTATTCCTGGCTTTTCAGGACTCTAGTCCATGACAACAAGCTGGTATGACTGTGATTGTCTGGAAGGGGAATCCAGTTTTTTTTCCAGGCCTTTCCTGATCTTCCTCAACCCTCACAAACTTGCCTTGCTACCTCCACCCAGTTACTAAAACCCTTTCCCTTGAAATGATTTTAAATTTCCTTAGTATTTATCTTGCATGTACCTTTATCTTCTGTTTCCACAATTTAATATAAGTTTTTTGAGGGCAGGGACAATTTTATTTGTGTCTATATTCCCACTATCATATTCTTATTCACTTAATAAAATGTGTCGAATCCAATTGAAATATTGAATTCATTAGGAAAATTTTACTAGCTTTCCAGTGAGACTCTATGAGTAAGAATCTCTAATGCTTTTAGAATAAAATATAGAGACCTTTGTTTCGTATTTACAACCCTATACAGCTTGATTCTGGCTCTCTTTTCCATGATGATTACAAATTATTTTTTATGATTAATCACTGTATTCCCCAGTTGATAAATGGTCAAAGGAGATGAACAGATAATTTTCAGATAATGAAATTAAATCCATCTATAATCATATAAAAATACTCTAAATCACTATTGATTGGAGAAATGCAAATTGAA
Source organism: Myrmecobius fasciatus (assembly GCA_023553655.1). NCBI lineage: Eukaryota > Metazoa > Chordata > Mammalia > Dasyuromorphia > Myrmecobiidae > Myrmecobius > Myrmecobius fasciatus. The sequence continues at coordinate 292,413 of JAJPUD010001535.1, read as the reverse complement.
ACAACTCTGAGGTACCACCTCACACCTCTCAGATTGGCTAAGATGACAGGAAAATATAATGATGAATGTTAGAGGGGATGTGGGAAACCTGGGACACAAACACACTGTTGATGGAGTTGTAAAATGATCCAACCATTCTGGAGAACAATTTGGAACTATTCCCACAGAGCTATACAACTGGTACCCTTTGACTCAGCAGTGCCACTACTTGATCATACCAAGGAAATCACAAAGGAGGGGAAAGGACCCACATATACAAAAATGTTTATAGCAGCTCTTTTGTGGTAGCAAAGAATTGGAAAAATAAATACATACCCATCAATTGTGAAATGGCTGAATAAGTTGTAGCATATAAAGGTAATGGGAAATTATTGCTCTATTAAAATTGAGGAGCAAACTGATTTTAGAAAGGCATGGAAAGATGTACATGAACAACGTTGGGTGAGACAAGCAGAACCAGGAATACATTGAAGACAATATCAGCAGAATGTGAGAACACTTGATTCTTCTCAGTGGTTCAGTAATCCAAAGCAATTCCAATAGACTGGGTAGAAAATGCCATTTACATCCAGAAGACTAAATGGAAATGAACACATGCTATATTCATTTCTTCTTTCTGTTTTTTTCTCTCTCTCCCATGAATTTTTTTCCTTTTGCTTTGATTTTCTCTCCCAAGATGATTCATAAAGAAATGTATAATAAAAGCAAATAATTTTTTAAAAAATGACTAATCACTGTACCCTCACATACTGTTCCCCCTACATGACATCCCCTCTCCTCTCTTCATATCTCTGCATAGGTGCAAAGACTTTGCCTACAAGTATTCTTCTTTCCTCTTTTCTTCCTTCCTCTCTTCCAATCCTACTCCCATTCCCAATCTCTCTCCACCTCCTCGTCTTCAACATTTAGTATTTTTCAAACCTCAACTCCTGTCACCTTTTTCCAGAAGCCTTTCCTGATTTCTTGCACACATGAATGCATGTGTGAGCACACACACACACACACACACACACACACACACATTTTAATCTCACTCCAACTCACTGTGTAATTCCTTTGTATAAATCGTGCTTTTAGTCATCTGTGAATGTGTCGCTTCCTCCCGATAAAACGTAAACTTCCTGAGGATAGGGACTATCTCATTTTATATTAATATCTAGCATTGAGCATAATTCAGTCTCTGACCTCATACAGATTATGAGTTGTGATATGTAAGCAGATAATCATAATGCTAGCTAAGTTAAGACAATTGAAAAGTTAAGATACAAAGAGCTCAAGAGAAATTTAGGAGGGAGAGAATAATAGCTAGGAGGATCAAAGAAACTGAGCCTTGAGAAAAGAAAACTTTTAATAGATCTGAGATGAAGAGGGAGGACATTTCAGCGTGGGTGACAGACTACACAAATGTACAAAGGAAGAAGACAGCAGAGAGAGTTTGGAGAATAACTCCTAGTGCTGGCTGGCTGGAATATAATTATATAAAACCAGTTATGCTAACAAGATATAATAATAGCAATGTACACTTCAAAAGAAAATATGGAAGGAAATAATTCCACCCAAGAAAACTATATAAAAATCACTATTGATTGTAAGGGGTTATGTGGCATAGAGATCTGGCCTTAGAACCAAAATGATTTGGAATTAAGTCTTGCCTACAATACATATTGGCTGTGTGATCTTGGGCAAGTCAAAAGCTCTCAGCTTTGTTAGCTATGTATACATAGCTTTCTATGTATACAAATCCCAGAAGATACAGACCTGCATTGATAGGGAATTTCTTCTCTTTGGAGCTCTATATACCAATGAACTCACAAGTTCAGTCCCTAATCTAAAAGTGATTGTTTGATTAACATAAAAACGTTCACTGATTTATGGAATAATATTGACTGTTTTCTTGTTTATCTTTCAATAAAGTAGCTGAGAAATTCCCACGCTTGGCTAACTACATGAGTAAAAATAACTGAATAAAAAACAATTATTAATAAACTTGCAAAATCTGCTAGGACACACATAGGGTTAAAAAAAATAATGATGCATATTTAATTGCATGGTTCTCTCTTAAAATTAATATTTTAATGACAGCAAAAATATTTGTGTATCATTAATAAGTAAAATATTTTAAATGATTCATTTCACATTATTTCCTTTTAATATTTATTTTGTACATATTTCATAATGTAAGATATTAGTACAATATAATTTATAAATAAACAATACTTTTTTATTAATAGGAATATCCTGCCAAAATTGTTTGGAGAATACTAGCCTAGGGGATTGAGAGTTTATATGACTTGTCCACATATTTGTCACACAGTTGGCATGGTCACGAAACCAGCTTGTTCTAAACTAAGCCTCCTCACAATAGATTCTTATACTGAGCTGAACTCTGTCTCCTTGCAGATTATATCTTTATTCTAATCTTCCCCTTCTGAAAAAATAGAGAATAAAAAAGTGTATTTCCAAATCCAAATTTACTATCTCTTAGGTTGCAAAGATAGCGATTGAGATGTCTAATCTAAGTGGAGAGAAAGCTGGATTTATTGTCATGAAGACTTAAGTGGGAATCCTGCCTCAAATATAATACATGTGTAACCCTGGCAAATTAACTAAGCCTTTTCATCTTCTTTGTAAAATTCAACTAATAATAACACCCAATTACAGTTCCCCTGGACTGTTATGAGGGAACATAAATGAGAAACATGTAAAATTTGAAAAGCTTAAAGCACCATGTAAATATTAGCTGTTGCTGTTATTACTATTATTCTGTCTCCAAATGCATAGCTGCTTCCATCCCATGGTATTTCTCATGGATTTGGCCATTTTTCTTCTCACACAGGACTTTTTCAATCTTAAAGAAGATCCCTTCCATAGCTTTCTGGGTTAGGGATGGCTTCATAGCCAAGGCATCCTCCAGATTACCTGAAGGGCTCCAAGAATCCATGCAAAGTTAAGGCCTGTGATCTAGTTTCCAGCAAATGGTGCTGTTCCCTTGCTCTGCTTCATCCTCACCCCCAGGATACAATCTTGGGGGATGGAGAGGAGAGTGCTGAACCTAGTCTAGTCTGTCTACAGAGTCTGGGGCAGTGAGGGATTCCTCTCTCCTTCATGCACCCTTACCTCGAGATACTGAAGAAGGGAATGATTGTAAAAAGCAAGTTAAATCTGCTCTGACAAGATTAAATTGCTTGTACCGATGGACCTTGAAGTGGAGACCCATAATTGCAGAAATGAACTTGTCATGTGCACAGATACAGCAACTAGCCATCTCAGCTTTTCTTTGGGGGTTTTTCTCTATTGCTCCTTTATTCTTTCACCTGCTGTAAAACCATATTTACATCTCTCTTTGTACCAAATGATTCCAAAATTGACTAGCTTAATTTAAGTATATTTAGATGTTCCTTATTCCATACAACATATCCCATACAAATAAGGTAACGTTTGCTTGTATAGCCCTTGTGTAGCTCTTTCAACATATTCTTATAGGATATGGACTCCAGATCCTTTTCCATCTTACTTGCCTCCGTCTGGGTGTATTCCAGTTTATCAGTATCTTTAAACTAAGTCACAGAGAACTAAACACATTACTTCAGATGATGTCTAAGGAGGGCTGAGGACAGTGACACTCTTGCCTCTCTATTCATAGAAGCTCTGTCCCTCTTAACATGATGTCACAATATTTTCCTCATCTGTTGATATATTCAGAAAAATTCAGTCAATCAGTACACAAAGCATTTAATAAGGTCTCTAGTGGAGTACCTTATGGATCTGTGCTTGGTTCTACACTGTTAAACACTTTCTTCAATGACTTAGATAAAGGCATAGGTGGCATTTAATAAGCAAGCACTTAATAAGTGTCAAGTACTAAGCTAAGTACTGGGAATACAAATGCAGGCTTGCCTTCAAGGAGCTTACTTTCTAGTGGAGAAAAACGATACAAAATAAGGAGCTGAAAAGGGACTAAAGAAAAGGTACACAGTGAGATCAGGATAGAGAACATCCTATGGAAATAAGTCAGCAGTGTAACCTAAAAAAAAAAAGGATGAAAACCTCTTTGCCCTAGAATTCCTCCTTAAACTAGAGGTTATGGTGAGAACTGGACAACTAGAAGGTAAGTTCCCAGAGACAGAGAGAATGTCCAATGTGATATGAGGTCAGCTGACATGACTTGTAGTTGATATTATGCTGGCTCTTTATAATCACCCTTTCCCCTTCTACATTTTTGCTAAACATCTCTTCAATGATATTCAAAGATATAAAAGTAGCCCTAGGTCACTGGTCAGCTGGGGCATCTAGTAGTACATTGGATAGTGTGCCAGGCCTGAAGTTAGGAAAATCCAACTTCATGAGTTCAAATCTGGTCTCAGACACTAGTTGGCTCATCCTGGGTAAGTAATTTAACCCTGTTTGCCTTAGGGACCTCATTTATAAAAATGAGCTGGAGAAAGAAATGGCAAATCACTCTGGTGTCTCAGCTAAGAAAACCCCAAAAGGGGTCATGAAGAAATAGACATGACTGAAGAGCAACAAAAGATTTTTGGTAGGACTAGAACTCAGATTTCTTGCTGTTCAGCCCATACTACATTTTTCTAGACTAGAGTTTCAAGATTTCCAAATTTTGACTATTCAGAAACTTCATGTGAAAATAGATTATAAAATTCACAGAGCTTTGATGAAACAGATAATCTCAATTGTTCATTTCCTGGTATAGGCTTTATACTGGGGTGGAACTACACAGCTTCAGGTAAAGATAAATACAATTGAGGACAGAATTTAATTCAACAATTGACTATTATTTATCTACTATGTAAAAAAAGCATAGTACTAGGTCCTCATCTCATTTATTTCTACAGAGACAAAAGAAACAGCAATTGCATTCTGAAATGATATTCTCTCAAATTTCAGAGCTTCTTGAGATCCTTGATCTAACTGCTGCAGGTTCTTCTTCACTGGCACTGTGGTTGCTTTCTCATTTTCTAAGATTTGTGTTCATATCATCTGAACATGATCATCATGTTTCATATCATCTGAAAATGATCATCATGTTTCATATCATCTGAAACATGCCCTGAAGAAGTTCATTCAAGATAATTTCAACTCATCCACACCTTTGCATTTTGTGTAATTACAATCTTTGAACTTCTATAAATTCCCCCCCAAAAAAAGATCTATCTAATGCACTGGAGACTTTAATTGAGGTCCACATATACTATCACCCAGTGATATTGTCCTCCTTACATGCACACACACACACACACACACACACACACACACACACACACACGTTTATAGTCTAATAGAGGAGACAATATGAAGAAACAGTTATGTATGTATGTATACACATGCACACAAGCATATATATGTACATAGAGAGAAAATATATATGTACATATATAGAGAGAGAGAATATATATGTACATATATATATACACAGAATGAGAGAGAGAGAGAAAGAGAGAGAGAGAGAGAGAGAGAGAGGGAGAGAGGGAAAGAAAGCAAGAAAAGAGAAAAAGAGAGAATCAGTGAGACACAGAGAGACAAAGAAACAGAGATAGAGTTGGTTTTTTGTGTGCCCAGTGCCTGGAATGTAGAAAATATATACTAGCTCACTATCTGACCAGTACTGTTCTCTTTAGTTACAAGGCTGGCACATTTCCTTTTCTGATCACATACTTCCTGGATGATAGCTTTATCACTGTAAGTCCCTACCCTCAAAGTTCCTGGGAGGAGGAGATAAATATTCTGATATAATTGGATTCATAATAACACTCGCACATTACATTGTTCATTTATCCAGAGGCAATCTGGCCTGAAGTATATTCATAGACTGGGAGTCAGGAGATATGAGTTCTAGTTCTGTCTAATTCTGACACTTACTAGCTATTCTATTGCATTATGAACAACTTATTTAAGTGAATCTCTTCTTCTGTTTTACAAGGTTGTTATGAGGCAAGCACTTTTTAATCCTTAAAGCACTATAGATCTCCACACCCAATGAAAAAACTAGTGCCTGAATACAGATTGAAGCTTTTTTTTTTTTTTGCTTTCTTATTTTTTTGAGGGTTTGGGGTTTTGAGGTGGGCTTCCGTTTTTTGTTTGGTTTGGGGGTTTTTTTGGTCTGTGTTTTCTTTCACAACATGACTGTTAATGGAAATATTTTGTGTGAGTATATACATATGTAAACTATATCAGATTGCTTGCTTTCTCAACAAGTCAAGTAGGGAGAGAGGAAGGAAGAGAATCTATAACTCAAAGTTTTAAAAACAAATGTTAAAAAAGAAGTTTTTAAAGGTAACTGAAGAAAAATAAAATACTAAATTTTAAAAGCCCTATAAAATACAAGTTATTAGTATTTTTTGAAGAATAACAGGCTTCATTCCATAAATATTTCTAGACTTACCTGTATTATGACCTGAAGTCCACATGGATTTTTTAAAAACCTGCCACAATACTTGCCCTCATGGAGCTTACTGTTTAATAACAGAGGAGGTACGCCATGTAAACTGATAATAAAATACAGGATAAAAATGGATCATGGCAAAGCCATGATTAAGAAAAAATATTCTAGGAAAATCTCAAAAGGGAATCATTCCTTTTGACAGTAGAACAACAGAGAAGGCTTTCTGGAGAGAGTAGTTTCTGAGTTGAACCTTGAAGAATGAAAACTTTTTCAATAAATTGAAATGAAGGCAGTGTATTCCAAGGTTATGGGACTTCCTTAGCAAAATCCACAAAACTATGATAGTACAGGGCAAGCTCAGCAATCAAATGGAAGTCTAACTGCACTGTAATATAGAAGGCAGATTATGTGAAAACTCCTTTGAGATTCATTAGTACCCAATGAGATAGGCAAGGGAAGCATTACATTTTTATGTTACATGTAAGAAAAATGCGACTCAGTGAAAAAAAAGGGGAATTGTTCTGTGGCCACAAGACAAGTTAATGGCAAAGCTGAGACAATTACTCAGTATACCCAATACTCCTTACCAAGATGCCTATCCAGCACTCTTCTCACCATGCACCACAGGTATACTTGGCTGGCCTACATAAAATACTCATAATAACTTGGATTTTATAAAGACCAGTATTTTCCCTACTTAGTCCCAATGTAGACCTTTGAGTGAGGATTTAGAGTCATAACTAGGAGAGAACAATTGTGCATCCTTACTTCCAGAGTTTCAAATTCAGAGGATGCTGATAATATATCGGCAAGTTAGAAACAACAGTGTTTGTGTCTAATTATCAAGAATAAGCAGAAATAAATAGGAAACTACCAGATTATAGTTTGGGGTGGGTTTCTCTCCTATAGCAGCCATGCACAGAGGCACTATGGCTTGTTTCTTTCATGAGCATTTTGATGAGGAAGACACCACAGAGGACAGGAAGGTCTTACAAGATAGCATTCAAGAAGCATAAAGTCAAGGAATGAGAATTGAAAGTAATCTTGGAAACCAGCCAATCCAATCAAGCACTTAAGACAGTGCCTGGCACATGGTAGATGCTTGATAAATATTTACTGACTGATTCCACCACCCACAGAAAGGCATTCCATTGTCACCTTCAAGTGAGTGTGCTTCACATTGCTTGCCCCTGGTATGAAAATCTCCAGTTGAAGCTCTTTGAGGATTCCCCAATCAATCCTCACTGAAATTTCATCTAAATGAAAGCCACCACTATACCCTCTCCCAACAGAAGTAGAGGATAAAGGAGAAAAAGTGTTAAGTGATAAGCAACAAGGTGACAGAGATTTAGGGTCTTTAGACTCCAGTAAATACTTGACAAAGATCATTAAATCAATGCGTATTAATTACCCTCCATTCTCACTAAAAGGCAGAGCAAATAAGCAGAGTTGCAGGAGAAGGACATTACCCAAAGTGTCCGATATGAAATAGAAAAGGAGAGAAAGGTGGCAGCTGTAAGCAACCCTGTGATAGAGAGCCTGGGTCATCTATAACTCTCTCTTTAAACACTTCAAATCACTTTCCACATATATTCTCTCATGTCACCATCACAGTAACCCTGTAGAGTAAGGCTTTTTTTTTTAAAATGAAGGAATTGAAGCCTATAGAGGTCAAGTCATTTGCTCATAGTCACCATCTCCTCCCCCCAAATTCCTACCCCTTGCTTTGAGGATAGTAATCAAGCCTACCTCAATATTTCTGGAAAGAATATTTTGAACAAATGCTGAATTTCATTCTCCATCCCTATGATTAACCAGAAAAAATTAAACATCCCCTCCCAAAATTGTTGTTGTTCAGTCATTTCAGTTGTGTGCAACTCTTTGTGACCCCATTTGGAGTTTTCATGGCAAAGATATTGGCATGGCTTTCCATATCCTTTTTCAGCCCATTTTACAGATGGGATAACTGAGGAAAACATGGTAGAGTGACTTGCCCAGAGTCACATAACTACTGATCATCTGATACTGGATTTGAATGCAGGTTTTCCTGACTTCAGGTTTTGTGCTCTATCCTCTCTTTAGATACATTATCTTCTATTAGAATATAAATTCTGTGAGAGAAGAGACTGCTTTACTTTTGCTATTTGTACTCTCAGTGTTAGCATAGAAGCACACAAAGAAAAGCTTTATAAATGTTTTTTCAATCATTTTCTCTACTAGACTACAAAATCCTTGAAAATAGGGGCAGATGTCTCCTAGCACCTAATAAAATATCTTGAACCTAAGAGGAATTAAATAAATATTTATTGAATTGAACACAAAGAGGTCACTCTGGTAAATTTTTATGGGGAAGAGGTTATCAGAGTGATGAAAACATTTTAAGAGAATCCTAGGCAATTGAGACAAAACAAGAGAACATAGAATGAGAATGAGTTGTTGAGCTAGCCCAACAATTAACTATTTAAGAGGTCCCTCCATAGTATCATTTAGCTTCTCCTTGAAGACTTCTTGTGAAGAGGAATACAGATGCCTCCTAAAGCAGCACATTCTACTTTTAGATAATTCAAAATAAGTTTTGAGCTATCCCTATATAAGAAGTAGTCTTTTTCTTCTCTCCAGCCATTATCTATGCTATTTATACACTCTCTAAACTAGACGTCCAGACCACACTAGTGAGGAGTCAAACCAACCAGCTCCAGCTTACACCCTTGGCCATGCTTCTTTAGCCCAGTCAGCTTCTATTCTATAATAACAGTTATTCTTCCCACCCAGTCCCAACTCCAAGACTCACCAATCTTTACTGTCATGGCTCAAATGCCTTCTCACCCTGAAACTTGCCTCTACCAAACCAGTCCTTTCTCTCATTAGTGAATTACTTCCAGAATTTCATTTGGGGGCTAGACCCAGGCCAGGCATGTACCAATTCCCTCTTCTGATTTCCTGACTTTGCCACAAGATCCCCAGAGGATGCCTTCTCCCTCTTCCTCTCCATTTTCTAGCTCCCCTTCATGTGTTGCTTTCCCCCCATTAGATGATAAACTCCTTGGGGCAGAGACAGTCTTTTTTTTGCTATTATTTATCCCTCATACTTAGCACAATATCTGAAATAATAGATGCTTGATAATTTTGTTCTTGCCTGTTTGCCCTACATACCTGTCCTTTTCTCCCTCTTGCTCTGAAAACCTCAATCAAATCAACATTACTGTTGCTTACAGAAAGGACATAATAACCAACTTCCATATTGATTCTCTTGTCACTTTTGTGACTTCACAAAGCAGAACATCCTTCTTTGCCCCGGACATTGCTCGTGTATGTATGTTGTTTTCCAAGTTAGAGCATAAGCTCCATGAGGATATGGACAGCCATGCTTTTGCTCCTGTCTTTGTATCTTCAGCACTTAGCACAGTGTCCTGCATAATAGTACTTCATAAATGCTTTCATTCAAGCAAGTCAACATCATGTTCAAGCATCTGTGGCAAAACTGAGATGAGCTAGCTAATTTAAGGAGGTGGCTGACTGAAGCAGAACCTCTGAATTGTACTACTGTTATGGCAACACAAATGTCCTCTGGAAAGTCAAGATATTTAAGGAAGAAAAATGCACGCAACCAGTGCCAGTGGATTTCATTAGCTTTATTGACCTTGTGCCTTTAGAGAATTTGAATTATTCAAAGATTATGGCCCAGGTTGTTTCATCTCACTGGGCCTCAGTTTCCTCATTTATAAAATGAGGAGTTGGACTAAATGGACTCTAGATACACCCTAGATCTATAACAGTATGCCTGAGGAATAATATATCTGCATTGCGGGGTTTACTGATGACAAAATCTCCATGCTGGTGTTTCTCTATATTTTTGTCCTACTGTATTAACTGATGCAAAGGCAATCAGAGGAGAGATAGACAGACAGAGGCAGAGAGAACACATGTCCCTCTTTTAGCAGTCTAATATCTTATGACTGTTATTACCCCCACATGGTAAACAATTGATGTTCCAGTAAGATGACAACTTTTCAGAGACAGCCTTGGCTGATTTTCTGAAATAGTTCTAAGCCTGTGATTCTAACCTCTATTGAGGACCAAAACATTGGGGTAAGATTTGGGGCAAGTGTTTCTGAAAGGAAGGGGCACAGGGCATAAAGAGGCACTCTTTCAACTTCTTAAGTTTACCAAGGACAAACCTGAGTAGCTGCCACTTGACAGCTGGCTAATCAGAATGAGAACCCAGTTCTTGTTAAAAAAATAATAATAATAAAGTTGACTGAAGTGAGAGAAAATTGACCATTGGAGAAAAGTAAGTGTTGGTGTCATAATAATAATTGCACCTTCTCACACAATTTCAGGATAGCATAAATGAGCTATCCAAAAGTGAAAAAGAAATCCAAAAGGAAGCAATAAACTCCTCAAAAACTCACTGGTCATTTGTCAGAAATATATGGAGAGAATTTTTTGTCAAGTACAGATCAGAGTAGATGATCTTGGAGTTCCTTCCAACTCTTAAGATTCTGTGGTTGTGTCTAGGCTGAGGGTAATAAGAAAATTTAGGTTGCAAGCTGGGGCACTCCTATTGGTCTTGTCTTATGTCAATGACCTCCATCATTTTCTATGTCCAAGTCACACAGTGTATATTCTTGTCCTGTTGTCTTTTAGGCAAATATTAAATAGTGCTAACCATGGAGACCAGCCAAGCTGTTGGATAATTCATCAGCAGTAAACCTGAGTATTTTCAAGCAAAGCAAACTGTTTTGGCTTACCACACAGCTCCTGTCTGTTTCAAGCACTGTTGGTAAATATCCTTCCTTGGGATTAACATCAAGTATTCATTTTAATAACATTAATTTACAATGTGTGTGATCCTACTTTACATCATGTAACATGACTTATTCAAGGAGCTGGCCCTTTGGTGAATGGTGTTTATTCATTCTAATCACTGCACTTGCCTGAGATTTCTAGGTTAATGGGGCAGGTTTGGAAAAGATTATGTTTGCAGGTTGTTCGCATGGATATAATTTATAAAGAAATCTGCATACCAAACACCTTCTGAAAAACCTGTGTTCCCTTAGCCTCACTGTGTCAAAGGCTCATTAGATCTCCATGTTGATGAATGGTCTTAAGAAATTGGAAGTATATGTTGCCTTCCTCTATAGGATGGAGTATTCTTATGGGGGACACTATTTCATTTTTAACACTATGTTTCCACTTAATAGTGCCAGGCACATAGTAGATGTTTAATAAATGCTTGTCAATTCATGAATTCAGCATCTTCTGGGTCTGAAGTGCTATAATAGGTCTTACAAGGGACGCAAAATTTTTCATTATTCACATGTACATAACATGTGTTATAGATTATAATGCTTTTTCCTCACATCATTCTGTGAAGTAGATGCCTATGGATCCTGCTCCATAAAGTTTTCAATCTTTTGTAGAGCAAAGACTAATGCCCATTAAAAAATGACTTGGCAATGATCAGTTTTAAAAATCTTTACCAATGAGCAGTGACAAAATAATTCATCAATAACTAAAGTCTTAAAAACTTTTATTAATAACTGAGGATTTGAGAATATTTACAAACAAGGGGCATCTTAGACTAGCAGCCAGTCTCAAGGTAAGAGTTTATGTAAAGTCTCTTTTCCTTTTGTTGCTGTTTATTTTCAGTTATGACTCCATTTGCGATTTCCTAGGCAAAGATATCAGAGTGGTTTGCCATTTCCTTTATCAGTTCATTTTACACATAAGGAAACTGAGGCAAACAGAGTTGAATGACTTGTCCAGGGTCATATAGTTAGTAAGCATTTAAGGTCAAATTTTAACTCAGGAAAAGAAGTCTTCCTGACTCCAGGGCCCCATATTCTATCCACTGCATCACCTACCTTAGCCCCTCATTTTCTTAACTTCCCTCTAGCCTTGTGAAGAAGTTATCCCAAGCTATGCCCAAAGGGCTATCAAACTGTGCATATCCTTTGATCCAGCAATGCCTCTACTGGATCTGTATCTCAAAGAGGTCATAAAAAAAAGGGAAAATAACTCACATGTGCAAAAATGTTTATAGCAGCTCTTTTTGTAATGGCAAGGAACTGGAAACTGAGTGGATGCCCAACAGTTGGGGAATGGCTGAGTAAGTTATGGTATATGAATGTTATGGAATATTATTGTTCTATAAGAAATGATCAGCAGGATGATCTCAGGAAGGCTGGAAAGACTTACATGAACTGATGCTAAGTGAAGTGAAACCAAGTAAAACCAAGAGAACATTCCATACAGGAAGAAGATTATATAATGATCAATTCTGATGGACATGGCTCTTTTCAACAATGAGATGATCCAAGCTAGTTCCTATGGTCTTGTGATGAAGAGTTATCTGTACCCAGAGAGAGGACTAAAAGGACTGAGTATGGATCACAACATAGTAATTTCACTTTTTTGTTGTTATTTGCTTGCATTTTGTTTTCTTTCTCATTTTTTGATCTGATTTTTCTTGTACAGCATGATATTTGTGGAAACATGTATAGAAGAATTGCACATGTTTAACATATATTTGATTACTTGCCATCTAGGGGAGGGAATGGGGGAAAGGAAGGAGAAAAAAAATTGGAACACAAAGTTTTAGAAGAGTAAATATTGAAAACTATCTATGCACATGTTTTGAAAATAAAAGGCTTTTAAAAAAAAAAAGTTGTTGGGGCAGCTAGGTAGCGCAGTGGATAGAGCACCAGCCCTGAAGTCAGGAGGACCTGAGTTCAAATCTGGTCTCAGACACTTAACATTCCCTAGCTGTGTGACCCTGGGCAAGTCACTTAACCCCAATTGCCTCAGGAAAAAAAAGTTGTCTAAGAATTCTTAAAAACAGGTGATTCTGAGCTCCATGTATACATCAGAAGAGACATAGTGAAATCATAAACAATTAGGGACTTATTCTGAAGATGTTCCTTCCACCTTCTTGTGGCCATAGTTGGACCAATTAACCTTTCTAGATATCAGTTTTCTCACCTGTGAAATGGAGGGAATAATTCTCATCCAAACCTACTTCATACAGTTGCTTGGAAGATATATCCAGGGAGTTGAGAGATGAATTTTAAAATTTTCACTTAATATGCAAAAGACATTATAACAATAGCTTATATTAATATGGAAATTGATATAGGTTATTTCATTTGATCTTTACAACTACTCTATGACTCAAGGAACGAAAGTATCATTATACATCTTTTGCAGATAGATAATTGGAGGATTAGTAGGTCAAAAGACTCTCCAAAGAGTAAAGAGGTGATAATCAGTGAGCATGCAGGGAATTGAACATATGTGAAGAAAAGAATATAAAAGTGAGATGAATAAAATATAGAAATATATTGATATATATGCATGTACACATATGTATATGTATCAATAGCTTTTTATTAACACTTTAAGGTTTTCAAAATGTACTACCAAAAAATTTTCTCATTTGATCATCAAAACAATCCTGAGAAGTAGGTGCTAATACTATCCCCATTTGACAGATGAAGCAAGTAAGGAGCCAGGGATTAAGCAGCTTGCCCAGCTTACCCAGATAGGGTGTGTGATAAACTTGATAAATACCGCTAAACTTGAATCAGCTCTTCCAGTCCAGCTTTGTATTCATTACACTACTTAACTGCCATATGTATACAGACAGGAAAACAAGATATTAAGTAAATTCACAAATATTTCTCATGTTAGATTATAAACTCCTCAAGATCCAAGTTTAAGGTCTAATATGTCCTTCAAGGACTACAACACCTGGTACTACCTTTGACACACATTCACTTAATCACCATTATCAATAAGTATTAAGCAACTCTATGCATTGGACATTGTGTTTGGTTCCTTGTAAGGAGCCAAAAATGTAAATTGCTTAAAAAACAAAAATACAGCAGTCCCTGCCCTCAAGGAGCTTACATTCTATTGTGAGAAGTGAGGAATGAGCAACATGTAACCATAGAATCAAGTAGATTTTTTTTCTTGTTTTTATTTAAGGTAAATAAAAGGTAATTTCTAGTGATAGTCACTGGGGATAAGGAAAGGCCTCTTTTAAGAGAGAAAATCTAAGCTGATTTAAGGGAGATAGGGATTCAAAGAGACAGAAGTGAGGAGGGAAAGCATTCAGACATGAGGTTAGCCAGTGCAGAGGCATGGGATGGGAGATGAAGTGTTCAATATGAAAAAAAGTAAGAAGGACCTTTTGACTGAATTATAGAATGTAGGTAAGGAAATCAAGTGGCATGAGGTTGGAAAGGTGGATTGCAGACAAGTTATGAAAAGCTTTCAATGCCAAATGAAGTAGTTTGTCCTTGTTCCTAGGGCAAGAAGGAACTGCTAAAGCTTTTTAGGGAGAGGAATAACATGGTACAGATTATGCTTTAGGAGTGTTACTTTGGAAGCTGTGTAGAGGATGGTTTGAACAAGGGAAGAATTTTAAGACAGGTAAACCTCTTAAGAGACTTTTTATAATCGTCCATGAAAGAAGCAACAAGGTCCTGATCTAGGGTAGTGATCCTGGAAGTAGAATAAAGGTTTTAAAGGTGGTTTTATAAAATAGATCTCTAGAACTTATTCCTAAAGGCACGTTTCCAAGTCAAGGGAATAGCTTCAGTTATTGCAATGACCACACTTTTCCTCAGCATCTTCCAAGAGCCTGGGTAAAAGCACACTTAAAGCAGATGTACAAGACATGGTAAATGACTGGATATGGGGGCATGAGAGAGACTCTTCCACTTTCTTTTCTTAAAAATGTCATCAGTTAACCTTTGGGGCAAGAAGTTAAATAAATGAAGAAATATTAGGACTGAGTTGGAAGGGACCTTAGAGATGAGATCAGATCATTTAATCTTTAGCAATCATTTAGACCTTAGAAGGGACTTTAGAGATTATTTAGATTTTAGGAAGGACCATAGAGATCGTTTAGACCTTAGAGATTATTTTAATTGAAATGGAAAGCCAAGCCCCAGAGAAGGCAAATAACTTGTCCAATATCATCAAGTTAATAAACACCATAGACAGGACTTGACAAAGGAGCTCTAAGCTCTAGTTGTTCATCACAATTCAATAGGAAAAAAGCATCAGCAATAATCAGAGGACCTGGATTGAAATCCCATCTCCTGATGATTACTATGTGGCCTTGTATAAATCATTTAGCCTGTGCCTCAGTTTCCTCATCTGTGAGGCAAAGAGGTTTTAACTTGATGGCTTGTGAGTTTTTTTCCAACTCCAGATTTATGATCCTGTAAGCCTATGTAGACTTTTCCTGAGTTTTTAAAAAACATTGTAGCTCTTTCTTTTTCTTATCTAAATTTTTGAACCTGAAATGGAATGAAGTTCAATTGGTAACATAACAGTTTAGTAAACAATCATTTTAAACAAAACTATACATCTGAAATGGGCTTTACAAATGAATGCTCTATAAATCTACTGAAAATCTGATTTTGTTGTAAAAGCATGATTGTAACAGATTATTCCCAACCTTTTAACACTGTCTCTTGTGAATCAAGAAATTTTTTTGATCTCATAACAAAATGGGCTCCACAGTTTGTTTACCACCCTCCTGGGTAAATTCCTTGGCATTCACTATTGCATTCCCAACCCCCAACCTTCTCTTTTGTACTCACCCACCCCCTATTCCCATCTTCTCTAAATTGAAATGTTTTGAAAAAATGGCATAATGCATGTCAAAATCCTGTTGTTTTGGCCCTAAATCTCACATTTCTTGGCAGGAGATGTTTCTGTTTAATCCTAACGCTAATATTTAGAAAAGTGGCAGCAGATTTAAAACAGTCATTTGCATCTTGCCAGAGATCTATAGCATTCCAGGACCAGTCAATCAATTCATGGCAATCAGGACATTAAAAAAAAAGACGACGATGGAACATTGTAAACTGCAGAATATAACAGAAAACAATTTTATAATGAGAAGCTGAGAAAACAGCCTTGATTGGTGGCAGAATGGTTGAGCTCTGGAAATGTGGTATTTTCTGGACAGAGATCTATTGTCTAAAAACACCTTGGAATGTGAGTTTTAAAAGGTTGTGGTGTCAGACCTTAGTGCCAAAATTCTGAATGAAGTTAAACCCCAAAATGTCATGCTTTCTCCTTAAAAAAATATTTTAAAGCTTGATATAGCACTATACAAAGCATAACTAGTGTGTGGTGAATCAATCTTTGACTGGAGGCACTCATATCTAAAGATGTGTACTTCCTCTCCTTATCCATGGAACTGAACTTATTCCTGAGCCAAAAGAATAGCTTCCTCCCTGAAAGTTGTTGCAGTGACCACACTTCTCTTCAGCATCTTCCAATAGCCTGGTGATTGTGGTACCCACTTTGCTTCCCAGGGTCTGAGAAGTCAAGAGACAGACTTACTAGGAAATAGATCTGTGCATCTTTCATCACAAACATACCCTATTTAGGTCACACTGTTCCCTCTGCTGCCTTAGCCCTTCCTGAACAGTACTTGCCCCACATGAAAAACTTCCTTGTTATTATCCTTGGATGTAGAAATTAGTCCCAGTTTTAAGAAGTTTTGAAGAATTTTACCAGACTGAATTCTGTTTTCCAAACTAGGGATAGAGAGAAGGTAGATGGGAATAATCTAAAGCTTGATGGGATAAAGAATGAGAGGGGAAAAAACAAGACATTAAGGGAGAAGCAACAAAGGGAGAAATTAGGACATATATAGAGAGAGAGGCAATATGTGCAATAGAAAGAATGCAGGATTTGGAGTTGGGCATCTTGGGTTCAAATTCTGCCTAAGCCCCTTACAACCTATGTGACTCTGGGCAAGTCATTTCAGATCAAGAGTCCTCAGAATCTATCCTGTGTTCCTTAATTTTTGAAGGTAAGTGAATGAGGAAACTGAGGTCCAGGAATGTTGTATGATCTGCTGCTCACATAGGTAAGCATCAAATTTCAATCATGGTCCTGATGTCTTCTAGTTCTATAGAGTCAGGGCTCTTATTCATTCTGTCTATACTATTTACCATACAACTTTACCTATACCATACAACCTTAACTTTTCTGCAGCTCTATTTCTTCTTGTCCTCATGCAATATACAATCATGTAGCACATTGGATTAAGTGATAGAACAAGTCAAGAAGAACTGACCTCAGATTTATGCTAACTGTATAATTTTAGGCAAAGTGATTTCATTTTTGCCTGTCTCAGTTTCCTCATCTCTAAAATAGGCATAATAATAGCACCCCCTCCCAGAATTGTTGCTAGAATAAAATAAAATATTTTAAAGCACTTCAAAACCTTACAGCACTATACAAATGTCAACTGTTATCTGTCACATAAAAGGGTTTGAGAAATTATTTCTAAAGTTTCTCTCAACTCTGTTATTCTTTGAAGTAAAGAAACTAGCCTCCAGAGAGATGCTAAAGAAGGGTTCTAAAATCTGTCTGCTAGTAGAGAAAAAATATTACTTTTTAAAAACTTTTAAAAGTATTTAAGCTACCTAAGCATTATCAAACTCTAAGAACTCATATTTGTATCAGGGGCAGCTAGGTGGCACAGTCAATAAAGAATTGGGCCTGCAGTCAAGAAAACCTGAGTTCAAATCCGGCCTCAGACACTTAATAGCTATGTGACCCTGAGCAAGTCACTTAATTCTGTTTGCCTCAGTTTCCTTATCTGTAAAATGAGCTAGAGAAGGAAATGGCTAACCATTTCAGTATCTCTTCCAAGAAAATCCCAAATAGGGCCATGAAGAGTTGAATGTGACTGAAATGACTAAAGCACAACAGCAAAAGTCTGATTTGTGCTATCTTGTCATTACTTTGTAAGTACACATTTTGTATTTCTGGATTAGGAATGACAATCCCCAATAGGGATGAAACCAGTGATACTATTTTGCTTAGAAAAACAGCAGTCATATTAAAGCTTCATTAGAAATAGAAACAAACCCTCTGCCAACCACTTTGCTAAAGAAGTAAATGCAACATCTAGAAAATGAAGTGACTGTCACCAGCCAAATGAGACTCTGTGTACGTATTGTGGAGATGTCAGGAGACACATCCTGCCATCATCAAAGCTTTAATTCACTTAAAGTAATTAAGTTCGACTCAGTGTTCATTTCAGTATATAGCATCAAATGGCAGTCAACAATCCTAAGGTTTTTTTCCTCTTTCTTTTAATGTCTATGTTCCATTCCTAGGCTGTTTGTGAAAGCTTGGGAAATAGGAGGCACTTGGTGACTCTATGTATACAATGGCTCCAGTCTGAGTGAGTGGTCACACCCATGTCTCCTTCCCTGACGCCAAGGCAATTCCTGACTACATACAGGCAAGAGTCCTATCTCCCTCTCTACATTTTTTATAGGCTTTTTACCTAAAACTCTTCATTGAATTTATCTCACACAAAAAGGTTGTTATGCTGGAAAGAGAGCTCTAGAATTGGAAGAGTTCATTGAAATTCTAACCTGAAATTTATTCTCTATGTGACCTAAAGAAAATGATTAATTGTTCTCAGCCTCAGTTTTCTCATCTGCAAAATGAGAGGATTGAATTAGATGGACTTTGAGGTCCCTCTACATCTATAATTTTATTGCTCTTGGTTTTATTGCTTCTTATGAATTTAGCCATTAGATTATAAACTCTTGAGAGCAGGATCTATGCTTTGTTTGCCCAATACTAGGTGTTGTGTTATATGATAATGATAATAATAAATCATAACAATCAGGCAATTATTGACTGATGCCATAAGATGATAATTACAAAAACAAAAATAGCTACAATTAATATAATGCTTCCTATGTGCTAGGCGGCAAAATGGTACAGTGGATAGAGCACCAAGCCTACAGTCAGAAAGACTCAACTTTGTGAATTCAAATCTGTTCTCACTAGTTAATCACTTGGACTTCTTTACCTGAGTTTCCTCATATTTAAAATAAGCTAAAGAACGAAATATGGGAACCATGCCAGTATTCTTGCCAAGAAAACCTCAAATGGTCTCATAAGTTACACACGGCTGAAAAGACCCAACAACCACAAATGTGCCAGGCATTGTGCTAAGCACTTTACAAATATTATTTTAATTAATATTCACAATAATCCTGGGAGGGAGGTGCTATTAGTATCCTCATTTTACAATTGAAGTAATTGAGGCAAACTGAGGTTAGGCGACTTGCCCAACAGGTCACACAACTACTAAGCATCTGAAACTAGATTTAAACTCCAGCCTGTCTTTCATCCAAAGTCCTATCTAATGGACCAGACACTGTTTTTGTTGTTGCAGATGTGTGGTTTCATCTTGTAAAGGGGTTTCCCCATGAGGAACTCCTCTGCCAAAGCAGATTGGCAAATTCTCTGCAATGTATATTCTTAGACAGCATGGAGAAGTTAGTGACCAAGGTCAAAGACACAGCAGCAAGCAGAAGAGAGGTTTTAATGTAGCTTTCAAGGCCAGTTCTGTGTCCAGTAGTGTTCCACACTGCCCTCTCTTTTTTTCCTTTTTAATCTTTCAATAGTATTTTATTTTTCCAGATACATGCAAAAATAATTTTCAAGATTCACCTTTGCAAAACCTTGTTTTCTAAAATTTTCTCCCTCTCTTCCTCCTCCAAAACAACAAGCAATCTAATATCACACTGCCTTTTCTAAATATTTACTAACTTTAAAGGGACCCATATGTGCAAGAATGTTTGTGGCAGCCCTTTTTGTAGTGGCTAGAAACTGGAAACTGAAGGGATGCCCATCAATTGGAGAGTGGCTGAATAAATTATGGTATATGAATGTTATGGAATATTATTGTTCTGTAAGAAATGACTAGCAGGACGATTTCAGAGAGGCCTGGAGGGACTTGCATGAACTGATGCTGAGTGAAATGAGCAGAACCAGGAGATCATCATACACAGCAACAACAGTATTACATGATGATCAATTTTGATGGACATGGTTCTCTGCAACAAAGAATTGTCTCAAACCAGTTCCAATTGTTCACTGAAGAAAACCATATACACCCAGAGAGAGGGATATGAAATATGGACCACAACGTAACATTTTCATGATCTCTATTGACATTTGCTTGCATTGTGTTGCCTTTCTCTGATTCTTTTTTTTTTCTTGTAGATAGGATTTTTTTTTTTGCATAACTTCTCAAGCATTTCAACATTATTAACATGTAGTGGACTTCCTGCCATCTAGGGGAGGGGAGGAGACTGGGGGTAAAATTTGTAATGGAAAGCTTTGTAAAGATCAATGCTGGGGAACTACCCATACATATGTTATACAAATAAAAAGCTTTAATAAAAAAAATATTTACTAACTTTAAATGAATAAACAGAATCTGACTATAATGATAGGTTTCAAGTTAAAAGGGATCTTGTAGAATAAATTATATTGCCTCACCTCCTCATTCTACAATTGAGGAAACTAACTAGATGAGTGACCTATCCAAGGATTCATGGGGTGCTCTGTGGCAGAGCCAAGAGTCAATGTGTAATACCACCACCTTTCCCCACTGGGCAGAAATGACATCACAGCCCCACATATTTCATTTGGAAGGGATTTTGAAGGCAACCCCTTTATTTTATACTTGAAGAAATTAAGGCTTTGAGTGGCCATAAGAGGATAATATCAAAATACATTGTTTGCATTTCTTGACTGAATTTCGAAGGTTGAAGAGCCTAGTCACTGAGTTTCTCAATATCCCAGAACTCCTCTCAGATAGAAACAAAATTTTTCTAATTTTTTCGATCCATATTTCTCACCCCCCAAAAATGTGGAATGACATGCAAACTTAGTGTTCATTAAATTCCCCCACCAATCATCAATGCACATGTTTTATTTTAAAAATAAATGGTCTTCCCAACTTTCTAATTCCAGAGGTAGAAAAACGCTAAACTTAATTTTGCCGCAAACCCTGTTATCCCCATCTGTCACTTTTTGAGATTTTACTGGAAAAGGTTAATGAGATGATTCCAAGATGAACGACTCTTAAGAACAATCATCTCCAACCCTATTAGTTTACAGATTAGGAAATCGGACTCAGGGAGGTTGCCCAAAAACAATTAAGTAGCAAGTAGATAACACTTGAACCCAGATCCTTTCCCTTGTTCAGTGTCCTTTCCACTACATCCCAAGAGGAATGAGTACTTAAAAAGTAGTTTTCTGGGGATTCTGTTATTTCCACATATAATCTCAGGTTTTAGAGGCTTACATATTTATTATGTATATGAGTGTATTGTCTCTTCTGATAGAATAAGCTCTTTGACCATATATACAGGAAAGTCCAATTACATAAATCATTGTGTGACCAATGCCCGCTGACCTCCTTCTTGGTATGTTCTCCCCAGAGCCATGCTAACTTCCTCCAGATTTAAATTACTCCCATAAATTTCCTTTTGTATGATAGTTATATAATTAATAATAACAGCTAGATTTTATAAAGAACTTTAAGGTTTGCAAAGAGCTTTACAAATACTATACATTTGATTCCCATGACAACTCTTCGAAGTGAGAGTTATTATTATTCCCATTTTGCAATTAACAAGTGATTTGCCCAAAGTCACTCAGTTAAGGTGTCTTGAGGCTAGATTGGAAGCCCAGGTTTTCCTGAATCCAGTCCAACACTAACCTATCTAACTCTATGATTTCACTAACAGGACCTCTGGCTTGATACTGGACTCTTAGGCCACTATCTTCCCCCCGAAACCACCCCCACCCCTTCCAGAAGACTTCTTTCCCTTTGGTCTTGTTAACTATCTAGCAATCATCAACATCTCTCCTTCTATAGCAATAGTGATTAGTTATCTACCTGAAATAGAGAATCATGAGAGCAGGGATAGGTATAAGATCTTCAGACTAGGCTTCTGGAGACTTTTAGAACATAACTTCCTCTAGTTCTCTTACAGTATATAAAACTGGAGAAGGGACTCCTGGATTATATAGCCTTTTTTGTCTCTCCTTTGCCAATCTCCAGAATCAGGACCAGTTCCTTCATGTGGGACAGATTTGGCAGGCCTGGGAAGACCTGAGAGAACCAGAAATTATAAAGGACCCCCCCCAAAAGGGGAGAGTGTGAACAATTCAATTCAATTCATAAAGTATTTACCCAATATATATTGTGGGCCCAGACCTATGTCCTATTGACAGGGCATTTATTTGAGGGAAGGTACATCAATTCATCTGGGTACATTTGTGCCAGAGAAGAGATGCACAATGACAGAATCTTTGGGAAAAATATTAAAGAGACAGGGAAACACTGACTCAAGGGCAAACAAGGAAAATTTCTACACGGGGCTTAGGGAAACCAAAGTCCTCATGATGGACAATGGGCTCAGGACCACCAAGAAAGAGAAATATGTACCTGGGATGCTCGAGAACCTGGCTCAGGATCCAGATCCCTATCTCCCCACCATAGATGTAGTTCTGAGAATAAAAAAAGTGGAATATGACCAAGATTTGGAGTGTGTGGCTCAGTATAGAATATTTTAGAGAAGGGAAATCATCGTGAACTGGACCAGATGAGGAAGGCTTCCTGAGAGAATTGGAATTGGATTTAAGCCACAAAAGGTTGAAAAGAACAAACGTGAGGAAGAAACAGAAAATGAGAAAAAGAAAGTTTGTGAGGGAAGTTGGAAGTTTTCCAAACTATGAGAAAGTTTTTTTTTTTCTTTATAAGTGCTAAGGTCTGAAAGAAAGCCCTCAAGACTGAAGAAAGCAATAATAAAGCAGTGGCTTTCACATCTCCACAAATTAGGCATACAGAGAAAGGACAAAAGGTCCTTGTATCATTAGACTTAGAGTTAAAAGAAAGCTTTGAAGTCCTCTAGTCCGAACCACTCATTTTATAAATGAGGAAACTGAGGCCCAAAGAAATTAAGTGGCCAGCTCTATGTCATACAACTAATTAGGAGAAGAGTTAGATTTCAAATCCAACTCCTCTGGTTTTTATAGACAGTGCTCCTTCTACTATCACACAAGGTCAGAAACCAAAAGAACAAGTGAAAGAAAGGGATTATGGCACTCTGGCTTTTTTGGTGCCTCTCCTCAGAGCTGGGAGGGCTGAGACATTTAGAAATGGGCTTGCCAATTCCTCCTGAACTCCATCCTCCACAGCGCAGACCATGCATCACTGTCAATGGCTCTAATTTGAGCTTAATGCAAGTTTCCCCTTGTGATGATGCTGAGAAGAGAGGTGGTGCCAGCTGAGAAATTAGCTGATCTCTGCCACTTAGTAAGAAATTTCTGAGGGTATCTGTTGGAAGCCTATTAATCTGGCTGTGTACCTGGCTCTCCTAACTTCAACATCAATGTCACTGGAATAAAGAGAGTCCCAAAGGACTGGAGTCCAAAGATCATTTCTGTCAGACTAAAAAATCATTCAGCAATCCCCTTCCCCAGTCATCATCTCCTAGGGCTGAGACAGGTGCCCAGTTTTACTTGAGTTGAAGGGATGCAGCCTATTCCAAATATTCTATATTTGTATAGCAAGAGCTTTTCTTTTAATCAGACTAATAGGAGAAGTTCACTGCTCTAGAGCTGGAAGAAACCTGGGGGGCCACCCAGTTCAAATCCACATTTTACACATATGGAAACTGAGGCTTGGGAATGTTCAATTTCTCAAGGTCATACAAATATAAAACACCAAAGGTTGGGTTTGAATCCAGGTCTTTTCATTTCAGAGCCAGGGCCCTTTCAAGTGAATTATGGCTCTCAAGGTTTTGGCCATATTTTATTCTCCTGCATTCACCAACCTAGGCAAGCATGCTGTATACCTGTAGATTCTTGTCACCTGGGTCCTTCCACTTCCACTGTAATGAAGCACATTGAATTTAGAGCTTATAAATGGGACAACTTGAATGGGTGCACAATCCCCATCCCACCTGTCACCAATACTGCCACCAAGCTTATCAATGTAGCTGGAGTTATGAGGAATGACATGACACCTGAGAGATCTCTCATTTGGATTTAAGTCAAGGCTTTGAAATATTAATAAAGTCCTAGTGCCCAAGACATGGAGCATTTGCCATACATATACACACGTATATGTATATATACCCATACTCTTATATACAGAAAGAGAGGAGAGAGACTACTGAAACACTGGCTTAACTCATCTTGCATTGAGTGCTCATCTGCAGAACACATTTTGTTTGTTTCTGTGTGTGTGTGTGTGTGTGTGTGTGTTGTGGTTTTTTCCAAGCCTATTACATTATGTTAAATACCCTAAGGGCTCAGTATAAACATGACTGGAATGAATAAAGGGAGGGGGGTACTTTTCTATCTCATTAGATGGCCTGAGTTTTGAAATCTGTTCTAAAAGTGTTGTAAAGTGTGCAGTGTTGTAGATTAATGCACTGAATACATTTCTACAGTTCTTGATGTGTTTCATAAAAGGTCCATTTCAAAAGTGTGCTGTATTATAGGTGAACACTCGCAGTAAATAATCTTGTTACAGAAACCTAAGCAATTTTTACAAGGCGTATTTCTGGCTGACTGAACAATTTATTCTCCAGATGTCACATTGTATTTTTCCAATATAAAATGAAACAGCTATTTTTTTTTCCTTTTAAGGCCGACTGCACGACTTTGTCTGAGCCTAGAACAAAGAGCCCTCCTTGAGGAGATTAATCTGGTGTTAAAAGCCTATTACTTCAAAATTAACACTACACCTGGTGAGACTGGCCAAGGTCCATCCTTTAATTTCATTCAGAGAAATGACACTAGCCTTTCAGGCAAGTTCTTCTCCCAGGTTATCCTTTGGGGCATTTTTTTATATCCTAGACCTGGCATTCCACTGAAATCTATGGACCCCTTTTAAAATACTGTTTTTAAATGCATTCAATAAAATATATAGGACCCTAAAAAAACCAATTCTATTCCATATGGTTATCAAAATATTGCTTAAAAATAAGGCCACAGGTCTAGGTTAAGAACCCTTGCATTAAGGAAATTCTTACTGAGCCTGTTGCATTAACACAAAATGAAAAATATGGAAAGAAAGGAAGATGAGAAGAGACACAACAGGGAGAAGATGAATAGGTTGGAAAAAGAAAAGTGAAGATAAAATGGATGGGGTAAAGGAGAGACAGAAGAAAGAAAAAGAAAGGAAGAGAAAATGGTGAAAAGAAAAAAAGGCTTTTTTTAAAATGCATATTCTACAGAATGCTACATATTCTACAGAACTGATAGTAATTATTGGTCCTGAAGATTTGGAGTATGTTATATGGAATCATACAAGAAGGACCTAGTTCTGTCTTTAGCATCATCAAAATAAACTACTAAAAGAAAGCATGGAATTGTGGTTTAGAATGCAGCTGAAGATGAAGTGACCTGGAATGTGAGTGATGAAAACAAATCTCCAGATTATTCACAAAGATATATCAGCAAATTCATTTCCTGTATGGGTAGAGAGTCCCCTAAATATATAATTCTCTGAAAGAGGAGAAATGGTGCTGAAAGGGGACAGATAGATAAATAGATGGCAGATGGTTACTACTGGTATAATCTCTTTCTAAAAAGTCCCTTATTTTTAATTAAAATTTTTAATTTAAAAATTTTAAAAGTCGGTGAAATTACCTTGAGATAATATGAAGCTCTGTTTTGTTCTGCTGTTTGTTTGTTTCTTTTTCCCTAGAGGGCCATACTGATAAGATAGATTGATCATTTTTAAAAACAGAAATATTTAATAAAACTTTATTTAAAAATTAGCAAACAGATATGGACTAGAAAGAAATTAGACAAGACAGGAAACTTTGCACAAGTCAGAATGTTCAATAAGTTCAATACATGAAAATTCAGACCTAACAAAAGAATTCTGGTATGACAGGATTTAAAGTTAAGAAGGCAGCCTAGAAATCTACCAATTCAACTCCTTTATTTTATAGACAAGTAAACTGAAGTCCAAAGAGGAAGAAATGCTTGCCCAAAGTCACAAAAATAATAATTAACAGAGTTTGAATTTGTATACTCAGCTTTGACTACAAATCCTTTTTTCTTCAGGAATATAGAAGAATTCCTTCTTTGCTTTACAAATCAATTTGCCAAGTAGGTTTCTTTGAACAGTGAATTCTCTCATTTCATTTAAAATATTGTTATTATTGTTGTTTTTTTAAATCACATGCTATGAAGACCATACAGTCTGCTTTATTAAATCATATGCAACTATATTGAAAATAGGCTACTGGGAATTAAGAAAAGAATCTTTGCATCAGATATCTATGATAAAAATCTGATATCTTTCTATAGAAAAGTAACAAGTATATAATCATTCCCCAATAGATATAATGTTCTCGAAAGAGGAAATACAAATAATTTAAAAATATAAAAGATTGCTCAAATCACTACTAATAAGAGAAGTGCACATAAAAACAACTCTAAATTTTATTTTACATGCAGAAAATTGACAAAGGTGACAAAAAATGGAAATAGTGTTGAAAGAGCTGTGGATAGACTCACTCCTAGAGACCAGTGAATTCGTCCAACCTTTCTGGAAAACATTTGAAATTTATGCTAAGAAACTAAAATATTCCTACCCCTTGAATCAGATACATGATTATGAAGCATATATTCCTAGAAGTCAAAGACAGACAAAAAGATCCTACATATACCATGAGATCATAGCTCTCAGTTGGAAGGGACCATGAGAGGCCAAGTCTCATCCTTCTATTTTACAGCTGAGGAAACTGGTTCAGAGATAGTTTAAATGACTTTACTGGCCAGGATTAGAAAGCTAATATATGCTTGAGAAGCAATTTAAAAGCAAGTCTTCCTGATTCCAACATTTATATATGGCAAAATTTTTGTGGCAGCAAAAACTGATGCAATGAATAGAGTGCAGAGTCTGAAGTCAGGAAGATTCATCTCTCTGAATTCAAATCTGGACCCAGATACTTACTAACTATGATCTTGATCAAGTCATTTAACCCTATTTGCCTCAGTTTTCTTATCTACAAAATGAGCTTGAGAAATGGCAAACTCCTCCAGTATCTTTGTCAAAAACAGAAACAAAACAAATAAGTTTACAAAGAGTGGGGCATGACTGGAAAACAACTG
Source organism: Myrmecobius fasciatus (assembly GCA_023553655.1). NCBI lineage: Eukaryota > Metazoa > Chordata > Mammalia > Dasyuromorphia > Myrmecobiidae > Myrmecobius > Myrmecobius fasciatus. The sequence goes on along the minus strand of JAJPUD010001535.1, from coordinate 265,013 downwards.
AAAGCAAAGATTCCCACCAGTCAAAGAAGGGCTAAACCAATTATGGAACATCCATGTAATAGAAATATGCCATAAAAAAGTGGTGACTTTGAAGAATTCAGAAAAACATAAGAAGACTTCAGTGAAAAGTAAGCAGCACCCAGGAAAACAAACTATACAATGATTACAAGAATATAAATGGAAAGAACAAAGAAAAAAAGAATTATCTGTATCATCTCAGAAGTATTCTTCAATTCTAAAACAGTGATTCTTGATGAGTAGTCATCACATTTATTTATTCACATTTATTCTCTTTGTATTTATTTTCCATGTGCTTATGTATGGAATTGTCTCCCCATTAGAATATAAACTCCTTGAGAGTAAGGATTTTTTTTTCATTTTATGCGGGTCCTAGCAAAGTGCCTGGCACACTGTCGTTCCTTGACAAATGTTTGTTCATTGACTAATCAATCATATCCTCCACCTCTCATTTCCTTAAGATATCCATATAAAGCACTTAAAGCAACAAGTCATGAAATTAGTTAGAAGGAATTTGGACAAAGCCATTTTTCTGGATTTTCAGGCTTAGTGTCTCAGTTCTTTGTCCCAAAAGGAGGGGGATATAAATGAGGGGGTTGGACTAGGTGACCTCTAAGGTCATTGCAACTTTAAATCTATGATCCTATGATCCTGCATCATGCTGGGAGAATATTTACCTCTCACCATGAACCATCATTTTCTCTAGGAAGAAATCAACCCCTTATGCTAGAGCCCCGACACATAAATGATGGGACTAAACTTAAAAAAAAAAAGAAAGAAAAGAAACCCAGCAACACTCAACTGCAACTTGCACTTATATATAAATAAGATATAGCTCCTTGAGAGTAGTTCCCCTAGAGGTCTAGACATTCCTTTAAAAGATGGTGCCATTGACAACTCATTTTTGGAACTACTCTTTAGAAATGTCTTCAGACATTACAATATGATCTTTTGAATATTATTAGTGGTAGCAAATTGTCGTGCTTTAATAATGCTTTTGATATTTGAAAATAATGAAAAACTATTAAGTGACAAGTGTAGTTGAATAAAGAGAAAGAGCAAGCTGGGGAATTCTCATTTTGAGCTAAGTAAGATGTGACTAAAGTTTTGTTTGTTTTGTTTTATCATACTTATGATTTCATTGGCATAGGGAGTCCCTGATGTGAAACTTCTACTGAGTCAAATCAGTGTTTTCTTCACCTCTAGTCTAAATGAGTTCCCTGAGGCAATAAGAAGTTAAGTAACTTGCCTAGAATTAATCATAATAAGGTAGAGAAGCGACTTGAACCCAGGATTTTATTCCCAGGGGCTCTCTGTCCAGCATTCCATACTACCCAGAAATTAATAAGACTAATATACTAATTGGGACAGATAAGTGGCACAGTATATAGAAGGTCAGGGCTGGAGTAAGGAAGACTCATCATCTTCTGTTAAAATCTGGCCTTAAACATTTAATTGTGAAACCCTAGAAAAGTCAGTTACTTCTGTTTGCCTCAGTTTCCTCATCTGTAAAAGTAGCTGAAGAAGGAAATGACAAAGCACTAGAGTACTTGTGCCAAGGAAAGCTCAAATGGTATAATGAAGATTCATACATAACTAAAAAAATAAGTGAACAATAAAATATCCATAACACTTGCTCTGAGCAACTACAACATCATTCGACCAAGTAAATAGCATCCCAAGGTAATTACTTTGCAAAATAAAATTCATTTGTATATCCAAGTTCTATTGTTCTTGTAAAAAAATATTTTAATGTCATTTCTTGTAGCCAGACTACTCTCCCAACCAAAACTTATCTACAGGATGTCTGACTAATCTGGGGTCCAGTGAGTAGCCATGTTGAATTACTGAATAAAATACTGAATTCTATGGCCTTGGTCAATTAGCACAATGCTATAACCCTCTGAACTTACTAATCACAAACACCCATATCACTCAGATTTGGTTGCATAGGGAAACTGCCTTATGTTTAACTAGGCTCCAGCTTTGTCAAATCCCCTTTGACATCGTTATTTAGGGCAGTGTAGGCACACCCTGTGCTCCCTATTTCTCTGTTCTTGGGTCTTCTGCACCTTTTTTTTTTGGTCTTTCAGTCCATTTAGTCAATGCCATTAATCAAAATCCTATAGCAGAAAATGCATGCATAAGTCCAACACACTTATTGCCATGGCAACAATTCAGGCTCTTGTTCATATGTCAAGCTCTATCAGTGGAGATAAATTCTATTGTTTTCACAGTGACAGTTCTCTCTATGTTGGACTTAATCCATGGAAAAATATAGCCTTTCTCCTTATTTAAGAGTAAGCAAGAAAGAGAGTGAGAGAAAGAGAGAGCTCACAGTTGAACTCCTGGTGCATTCAGGTCCCTAACTAAATTATTTTTAAGTGAAGGAAGCCACATACTTGTTTATGGAATTATCACACTTGGCCAAATTGTAAGTGATGTCCTGGTCATTCAGATGCCAAATCTAGGAACCTGGCTTGCTATAAGAAAAAAAAAAAAAACCTTATTGAAGAAAACTGAGAAGACTCCCCGTAATGCCACAGTTTCTGTTGCTTCAGCACGTAGCATTTGCCAGTGGCTGGGACACACTGGATTCAGTCTGATGCCTCGGCAAACACAATTTGTAAATAGAAATGGGCTTTTTCAAAATGAAAAGTTCTCCCTGATGAATAGTAGCCCCCACCCGGAGAATGAAGGGCGCTTCATCTATTTTATGGAGATTAGAGAAGGATCTTTTCTTTATATTGCTAATAAACATAGTCCCTCACAAAATAGAATAAGGAGAAAGGGAGAGAGAAACAGAGACAGAGAGGAATATATATTAAAGCATAGGCTCCAGACTTGTGATTTAATTGATATAACTCTTGGAGGAAGCACTTCCTCTACCAATGCAAGTTGAAAACAGTACATACTTATTGCTGATGAATACATTCTTTTTAGTCACCTAGCATTTATTATATATCTGCTGTGTGCCAAGAATTGTTTGAAGCACAAAAAATAGACAAAAAACAGCCCCTGGTCTCAAGGAGCTCACAGTCTAATGGAAGAAACACGTAAACAACTATCTATGAATAAAATGTGTGCAGGATAAATTGGAGATAAATAAAAAGGAAATTCACCAGCATTAAGGGGGATCAGGAAAGTCTTCTTGCATAAGGTGGGACTTTAGGTGGACCTTGAAGGAAGCCAGAAAATCTGGGAGTACCAAAAAGGAATAAAACAATTCTAGACATAGGGGATAGAGTATTACATGAAATTAAGCATTTCTGAAGTTTCCCCTCTTCATTCTAATCTTTTTCTCAACACAAATTAATCAATCACCCAAAATGGGACTAGACCCTGCCAAACTCCAAGAAGACAGTCTAGCGAAGTTTAAAGACCACTGTTCTATTTAGAGTAAGAAGCTGGTTTTGAACCGCTTCTTTGCTACTTGGGAAATGTCATTTAACTTCTCTAGGGCTATATCTTTAGCTACAAAATGAAGGGTTGGGTTTAATCTATATGATCTAAGGTCCTTTCCAAAGAGAAATCTATGATTCTACGAAAGTTAAGAAAAAGAAGAAATGATCTCTATACTGAATAAGCTAAGATTAGTTGGAGGAGCAAGCATGATATAGATTTGGAATGATCCTAGAACAATTTGATACAGTATATAATTAAATTGTGGTTTTTGTAGTACAGAATGTACTTATGGTGTTATAGTACATGTACTATAACTTAGTGGAGAAAGAAACCTCTGTGGGCTAAAGTAGTCAAGAAAGGCTACACTGGAGTTGGGCATTTTTGCTGAGCCCAGACAATGGGCATATATTCATGCTCTTAGACTGCAGCATCCCCACAGTATGAGGGCAGGATGGGAGCATCACCAAGCTATAAGAAGCCCAGTTTCTGTTTGATCCTAAAGGTCAAAGTGGCTGCTTTTCTTTCTACTGGGACACATGGACCAGTGATTAGAATAAACTCTGGTTCAAGTTTGTTTCCTACTTATATTCAGATCAACATCTATTCCAACCTCTCTTTAACCTGAGGTGCTGACGTCAAAGTGGATGAAGACAACCATCTTGTTGAAATCTTGTTGATACCAACTTCTGTCCCTCACCCATTGTCTCTAATTGGAAGGTACTTCTTTTCCTTCCACTTTTTTTATTTATTTTTCATCTTTTTTAAGAAGATGATGAAGGAGGTTGGAAGGGGAACTGTGGGATGGGTGCTTTGTGTAATTAGTGACTATCCTAGGAGCATCATCCATATTAATGAAGTAGTGATTACTCTTCCCCAGATTTATTTTTCCCCATGCAAATCACATTAACCCATCAGATACTGGGGTCCCAACAGTTCTGGGATGCCTTGGTGTGATGTCCAATATTTCTGAAGCTCTGATGACCAAGAACCCTTTTAGCTCACAATTCTACTGGTTCTTGGCCCTGGGAGAGCTAGTGAAAAAGGCTCTAAGAGCCCTGGTAGTCTTTCAATCAATGATCAAGGTGCAAGAACTAAAGAGCAGAGAGAGGGATAAAGTAGGTTCATGAAGAAAAGACTGGGAATTGTAGAAAGGGATTTGGTATCTTTGCAGTGCCTTTTTTTTAATGTTGAAAGTCTCTCTCCATGAATTATGGAATAGAGATGACATTTAAATGTAATGTTTTTAGTACCACAGAAGAACATGAAAGGAGACACAGAGAACACAAGAAGGAAACCCAGGAATAGGAAGTAGTTGGGAAGCCCTGGACCTAGGAAAGAAGTAAGAGTAGTGGCAGTCCTGTATGTCGGGGGAAAGTTGAGCCAAGCCAGGAAGACAGATTGAATGGACTGAGGCCAAAATTAAGGGGAAGAACAGATTGCTGAGGTCTGATGGTTTGAATAAGGAGAAATAGGGATGTAAAACATCAGAATCTTAAATAGATTTAGGAAGGAGATAAGTCTGGTAACCAGAAAAAATTATAATCCAATAATAGTAATTATATTTTAAAATTAGGAGGAGCAATAATGACCATCCAGTCACCTATTCACTGAGTATCACTTAGAAATGATTTAGTCCTAATTCTTTATTTTTATAAATACAAAAACTAGTAAAGTTTAAGAGTTAGGTAACTCACTTAAAGTCACATAGCAAGTGGCAGACTAAAGCTCAAAACCAGGTCTCCTGAATGTGTCTCTTGTTATTTCCCCCTATAATATTCTCACTCAAATTGTTTGTCGATGCCAATTTCAGCCAGTTATATGAAAGGAAAACATTTAAGCTAAAATAATCTTACAGTTTTAATTAGTGTTCTTTAGAGAATAGACAGACTTCTCCCTATAGACTTTCAGCTTCATTAGTAGACTTAGAAATCTAATCAAGGGAGACTAGAAAAAGAATCATTGTATTATATATTTAAAACTAGAAAGGACCATCTAGTCCAAATGATCCATTTTACAGGTGAGAAGACTGAAGAGCAAAGAATGTTGTTATTTTCCTAAGATCACTCAGGTAACAAGTAACAGAATAAGGATTCAAATCCAGATCTTCTTCTTGCCCCCTCCTGTCCTATAATCCTTCCAGACACAAATGATAAAGCTATGTTTAGGACTAGATTTGAAGTCAGAGGACATGACTTCAAAATCTGACTCTGCTATTTATTACTTGTATGACTGTAAGCATATCACCTCTATTCTCTAAACTCAGTATTCTCATCCATAAAATCCTAGTTCCACATTCTATGTTCCTATGCTTTATATAATTTATCACAAAGAAACTAAAGGTATATGACAAAAAGAATAGTCATAAGGGATTTTGGCACAAGAATCTGTCCTTGTTGTGTTGATAGGGCTAAAAGGACTGATGGCAGAACAGATGAGCATAATTTAGAGGTAGAGCTACAGTAAACAGACAAGACTGGGGGGGGGCAACATGTCTGTTGGACAAGAAGAGAGGAGAAAATCCACCATTTAGCAGAAGTCACAGTTTGTGAGGATGGGGAGGGTCAGAGAGTCAGCACTCCTCTATAGTCTACTGTAATTGAGAGCCAAAGGATAAATGAACTCCCCAAACTCATTCTGTGATCATCTGTTATTCATCAGAATTATGTCTCAGGCACGTCTCAGGCTTATTGCTTTGCTTAATAACGTATTTAATGTGAATTTAATGCTAAAGACCCATGATACCAGCAGCCATAGGGCCATCAAACCCATGCTCCATGCTTCACTTTCTTGGCTTGAGCTAATAAACTAATGCTCACTTTGTTCTTAATCCATTACCACATCCTTTATGCAGTTGGGGAGTAACTGAAATCTAATGGTGGCTTTTTTTTTTAAGTTATTAGAATATTCCAAATTAAGGGTCAGGTAATTCCATTTATAATCATAGTTGTAAACAGTCCTTCTCAACTTCTTAAGTAACATTGGAAAATTACTGTTTAGTCAATTCAACATACTATTGAAACAAGTTTACATTTGCTTTAAAAGGAAGTTACAAATGTGGATTTATCTTTAACTGAAATGCTCCTTCATAGAGATGAGGATGTATTTGGTTAAAATCCAGTATTCTTTCTTTTAAAACACTTGGGGCTTTTGCAAGAAACTTTTATCTTCATTCAATAAATATCTATTAAATACCTATTGTATATAAAGCCCAATAGTGGATACCAAGAAAGATAAAGAGATAAATCGTATACCTCTTACCTCAAGTTCATTTGGAAAGTTGGATTTGTATAAGGGGTTTTAGTTTTGTTTAGTAAATGAAAAATGCAAACTGTTCTTTCCTACCATAATGAGGAATTGAAGTTCAATGTGTTCTGTGATAATTCAATAAAAAAGAACAGTATGTGCCTACTCTGTGCCAGTAACTGTAATTGATGCTGGGAATACAAAGATAAAAGTGATACTATTCTGGTCCTCGGGGGGTTTACATTTGTAGAGATATTCTGAAATATCTAGAAGAATGGGCCACATTATCTAAGAAAAGACTTATTGGAGAGAAAATAATTCTATTTTGGGTTCAGAAAACAAATACATATTATAGAAGGAACATATCTAGATGACAATTCAGATAAAGAAGATCTGGCAGTGTTAGAGGACCACAAGCTCAATGAGTTGACTGCAAGCAATAAGGAAAGCTGATAAGAGTGAGAGAGGTATATAAGGAACATAGGAAGTGTCCAACTCACTACACTGTGCTCAGTTAATATATGGAATATTGGGTTTAGTTCTTGGCACTACATCTTAAGAAGAATGCTGAAGATCCAAAGAGTAGAAGTGAGGAATCAAGACATTAACATTCTAGTTGTAAAATGGCTTGGGGTAAGACACTTTAGATTTTCAAGCCTCAGCATATCCTTCTTCTGGTATCTGGTACCTCCTTTTTAGGAAAAGACACTGTATCCCTGGTCATCCTCTCATGTACTAAATGAGCCTTTTCTCAACCCCACTGAAACACTGTACCAAAAGGAGAAATAAAAATAACCCTAATTCCATGTCCAAACACTCCCTTTACCACCATCATTCAGCAATCTCTCCTTTGTACTTCTCTCTTTCCCAGATATATCATTCTACCTAGGTTGGAGCAGCAATAATCTATCTATTTTTCCCAGGATAATTCTCTCTTTAAAAAAAAATCTAATTCTGTCTAACTCCTTGAGGATTTCTGCACTTGACTTCTAGTCTTTCTTTCTAATGGGGTAAGGAGTACAGAAGCACTGAACCCATTGAATCTATTGTGGTTCCAGGACTTTCCCTGTACAGTTCAACAAATGTTGGGATTTCAGGCTAGTGAAGCAAGGTGTCTCAAAAGAATTTGTAGACTTAAACCATCTCCAAATCACGAGGCAAAGATTTCATTAGAACACCATTAACTGGTGAGCTAAATTCCCAAAAAGAAGTTAGCTATTAATAAGGGGAAAGACTAGGGTTAAATTCCCTGGTAGAACTTGGCATTAACAAGTTAATATAAGAAGATATAGGACTTCCTTCCGGGGGTGGAGCCATGGTGGCGGAGATCAGACAGGATTCTCTGTAACCTCCTCTAACCTCCCCTCAAACCAACAAAATATGAAGCCTCTAGACTGATTCTGAAGCAAAAAAATCCACAATATCCGGAGAACAACACGATTCTACAAGAAGATACTCTGGAAGAACCTCAAAACAGGTCTGTTTTAATGGGGCAGGGGGTGGCCTACTGAACCCAGACTGCAGCACAGGGAGACCGGGGCAGGGAGCTGGAGCAGGGAGCTGGAACAGGAGTCAGAACAGGAGTGGGAGCGTTGTGCTTTTCACACACCTGGGAGTCTTCTACGAGCCTCTTGGAACAATTTGTCCTGATTGTGGGCAGGTGGTTTGGAGGGTCTGCCTTTTGAGGGGGATAGATTGTGAAACACTGAACCCCTGATGAGCATCATAACTAGCTGCCATTACACAGCACCTTAAAGCAATCAATCAAACAACAGGTCTGATAAGCACCAGAAATAATTCAATCAGCGGAGCTCCCCAGCCCCTGACATAATTCAATCAGCAGAACTGACCACTTCCTGAAATAACTCAATCAGCAGAACTGCCCCAGGGCAAATTAAAGCAGCTGTCCCACCTTTGCCCTAAACAGACCTCACACCATTAAAAAAAATGAATAAAAAACCAAAAAGAGCTCTCAGCATAGACAACTTTTATGGAGAGAGGGAAGAACAGACCTCAAATCCTGAGGCCCCTAAAGGTAAAGCAACTCCAGAAAAAGCCCCAAAGAGAGACATAAATTGGTCTCCATGTCACAAGGCTTTCTTTGAAGATTGCATAAAAAATCTTAAAAGAGAGTTAGAAGAAACATGGGGAAACGAAATGAGATCACTGCAAAACAAAATAGAGAAAATGGAAAAAGAATGCGATGAACAAAAAAATGTAATTGGTCAATTGCAAAAGGAACTAAAAACAGTAACTGAAGAAAATAAGACATTAAAAATTAGAATCGAACAATTGGAAATTAATGACTCATCAAGACTTCAAGAATCAGTTGAACAAAAACAAAAAAATGAAAAGATAGAGAAAAACATGAAATATCTCCTAGGAAAAACAACTGACCTGGAAAATAGATCTAGGAGAGACAATCTAAGGATTATAGGGCTTCCTGAAAGCCATGATGAAAAAAAGAACCTGGACACTATATTCCAGGAAATCATAAAAGAAAACTGCCCTGATATTTTACACCCAGAAGGCAAAATACTCCTTGAAACAATCCACCGATCACCTCCTGAAAGAAACCCAAAAATTAAGTCCCCCAGAAATATTGTGGCTAAATTCCAGAACTATCATACCAAGGAAAAGATATTACAAGAAGCCAGAAAGAAACAATTTAAATATCGGGGAGCTACAATTAGGATCACACAGGACCTAGCAGCTTCTACTTTGAAGGATCGAAGGGCCTGGAATCAGATATTCCGAAGGGCAAAGGAACTTGGATTACAGCCAAGAATAAGTTACCCAGCTAGAATGAGCATTATCTTCCAGGGAAGAAGATGGTCTTTCAATGATATAGGAGAATTTCACCTATTTCTACTGAAAAGACCAGAACTGAACAAAAAATTTGATCTACAAACACAGAACACAAGAGAAACATAAAAAGGTAACAAGAAAAAATAACTCTTGAGAACTATATTTATGTTATAGATACTTATAGAATGAGGGTTGATTTTATGAATTGATTATTACATTATGATAATGATATGATTACTGTGATTTTATGATTATTATCATATGATTACTGTGATTTTATGATTATTATTATATGTTTATTGTGATTTTATGAATCTTATGATATGATAAACTGAAAAAGAAATTAGAGGTAGAAAAAGGTTAACATTGGAAGAAGAGGAAAAGGAGGTAAAATAAGGGAAATTACATCACATGTAGAGGCAAAGAAAACCTATAATGATTGAGGGGAGAAAAGGGGGGGAATGAGAATTGGTTAATCTCCATCTCATCAGATTTTGCTCAGAGGGAATAATAGACGTACTTATAAGGAAACTGGAGGGAAAGGGGGGAAAAAGGGGGTGGGTGGGGCTCTAAAGGGGAAGGATTGTTTGAGGGAAGTGGTTTTTCAAAAGCAAAATAGTAGGGAGGAGGGAAAAGGGATAAGAAAGAGAAAAGCATAAGCTAGGGTAAATAAGATGACAGGAAATACAGAATTAGTTATTTTAACTGTGAATGTGAATGGAATGAACTCTCCCTTAAAGCAGAAGCAGATAGCAGAGTGGATTAAAAACCAGAATCCAACAATATGTTGTATACAAGAAACACATCTAAAACATAGAGATACATACAGGGTGAAGGTAAAAGGCTGGAGCAGAATCTATTATGCTTCAGGTGAACAAAAAAAAGCAGGGGTAGCAATCCTGATCTCAGACCAAGTAAAAGCAAAGATAGACTTAATTAAAAGAGACAAAGAAGGAAACTATATCTTCCTAAAGGGTACCATAGATGATGAAGCAATATCAATACTAAACATATATGCACCAAGTGGTATAGCATGGAAATTCCTAGAGGAAAGGTTCAGAGAGATGCAAGAAGAAATAGACAGCAAAACTATAATAGTGGGGGATCTCAACCTCCCTCTCTCAGAACTTGATAAATCAAACCACAAAATAAATAAGAAAGAAGTTAAGGAGGTAAACAAAATGTTAGAAAAGTTAGGTATGATAGATCTTTGGAGGAAATTAAATGGAGACAGAAAGGAGTTTACTTTTTTCTCAGCAGTCCATGGAACTTATACTAAAATTGACCATGTGCTAGGACACAAAAACCTCAAAATCAAATGCAGGAAGGCAGAAATAATAAATGCATTTTTTCAGATCATGACGGAATAAAAATCACATGCAATATAAGGCCAGGAGAAAATAGACCAAAAACCAATTGGAAACTAAATAATTTTATCCTAAAGAATGAATGGGTGAAACAGCAAATTACAGACACAATTACTAATTTCATTCAAGAGAATGACAATAATGAGACCACATACCAAAATTTGTGGGATACAGCCAAAGCGGTAATAAGGGGAAATTTTATATCTCTAGATGCTTATTTGCATAAAATAGAAAAAGAGAAAATCAATGAATTGGGCTTGCAACTAAAAAAGCTAGAGAAAGAACAAATTAAAAACCCCCAATCAAATACCAAACTTGAAATCCTAAAAATAAAAGGAGAGATTAGTAAAATTGAAAGTAAAAAAACTATTGAATTAATAAATAAAACTAAAAGTTGGTTTTATGAAAAAACCAACAAAATAGATAAACCTCTAGTTAATTTAATTAGAAAAAGGAAAGAGGAAAATCAAATTGTTAGTCTCAAAAATGAAAAGGGAGAACTTTCCACCAATGAAGAGGAAATTAGAGCAATAATCAGGAGTTACTTTGCCCAACTGTATGCCAATAAATTTGATAACCTAAGTGAAATGGAGGAATATCTACAAAAATATAGATTGCCCAGATTAACAGAAGAGGAAATAAATTACTTAAATAGTCCCATTTCAGAAAAAGAAATAGAGCAAGTCATTAATCAACTCCCTAAAAAAAAATCCCCAGGACCAGATGGATTTACATGTGAATTCTACCAAACATTTAAAGAACAGTTAACTCCAATATTATATAAACTATTCGAAAAAATAGGAAATGAAGGACTCCTACCAAACTCTTTTTATGATACAGATATGGTACTGATACCTAAACCAGGTAAAACAAAAACAGAGAAAGAAAATTATAGACCAATCTCCTTAATGAATATTGATGCAAAAATCTTAAATAAAATATTAGCAAAGAGATTACAGAAAATCATTCCTAGAATAATACACCATGACCAAGTAGGATTTATACCAGGAATGCAGGGATGGTTCAATATTAGGAAAACTATTAACATAATGGACTATATTAATAACCAAACTAACAAAAACCATATGATAATCTCAATAGATGCAGAAAAAGCATTTGATAAAATCCAACATCCATTCCTATTAAAAACATTAGAGAGTATAGGAATTAATGGACTTTTCCTTAAAATAGTCGGTAGCATCTATTTAAAACCATCAGCTCGCATCATATGTAATGGTGATAAACTGGAACCATTCCCAATAAGATCAGGGGTGAAACAAGGTTGTCCACTATCACCATTACTGTTCAATATTGTATTAGAAATGCTAGCCTTGGCAATAAGACAAGAAAAAGAGATTAAAGGAATTAGAGTAGGTCATGAGGAAACCAAATTATCACTCTTTGCAGATGATATGATGGTCTACTTAGAGAACCCTAGAGAATCAACTAAAAAACTATTAGAATTAATCCACAACTTTAGCAAAGTTGCAGGATACAAAATAAATCCACATAAATCATCAGCATTTTTATACATCACCAACAAAATGCAACAGCAAGAGATACAAAGAGAAATTCCATTCAAAATAACTATCGATAGTATAAAATATTTGGGAATATATCTGCCAAGGGAAAGTCAGGATCTATATGAGCAAAACTACAAAACACTCTCCACACAAATAAAGTCAGATCTAAACAATTGGAAAAACATCAAGTGCTCTTGGATAGGTCGAGCAAATATAATAAAGATGGCAATACTACCTAAACTAATCTATCTATTTAGTGCTATACCAATCAAACTCCCAAGAGATTATTTAACTGAACTAGAAAAAATAACGACAAAATTCATCTGGAAAAACAAAAGGTCAAGAATTTCAAGGGAATTAATGAAAAAAAAATGCAAATGAGGGTGGCCTAGCTGCACCAGATCTAAAACTATATTATAAAGCAGTGGTCACCAAAACCATTTGGTACTGGATAAGAAATAGAGTAGTGGATCAGTGGAATAGGTTAGGTTCACAGAACAAAATACTCAATGACAATTGTAATCTAGTGTTCGATAAACCCAAAGACCCCAGTTTTTGGGATAAAAACTCACTATTTCACAAAAACTGCTGGGATAATTGGAAACTAGTCTGGAAGAAATTAGGCATTGACCCACACCTAACACCATATACCAAGATAAGGTCAAAATGGATTCATGATCTAGGCATAAAGAATGATATTATAAACAAATTAGAACAATGTAGGATGGTTTACCTCTCAGACCTGTGGAGGGGGAAGGAATTTGTGACCAAAGAAGAACTAGAGGTCATCATTAATCACAAAATAGATAAGTTTGACTATATCAAGTTGAAAAGTTTTTGTACAAACAAAATGAATGCAGACAAGATTAGAAGGGTAGCAGTAAACTGGGAAAATATTTTTACATCCAAAGGTTCTGATAAAGGCCTCATTTCTAAAATATATAGAGAATTGACTCAAATATATAAGAATTCAAGCCATTCTCCAATTGACAAATGGTCAAAAGATATGAACAGACAATTTTCAGACGAAGAAATTGAAACTATTTCCGGTCACATGAAAAGGTGCTCCAAGTCACTATTGATCAGAGAAATGCAAATTAAGACAACTCTGAGATACCACTACACACCTGTCAGATTGGCTAAAATGACAGGAAATGATAATGATAGCTGTTGGAGGGGATGTGGGAAAACTGGGACACTGATACATTGTTGGTGGAACTGTGAACGGATCCAACCATTCTGGAGAGCAATTTGGAGCTATGCTCAAAGAGTTATCAAACAGTGCATACCCTTTGACCCAGCAGTGTTTCTACTGGGCCTATATCCCAAAGAGATTTTAAAGGAGGGAAAGGGACCCACATGTGCAAAAATGTTTGTGGCAGCCCTTTTTGTAGTGGCAAGAAACTGGAAATTGAAAAGATGCCCATCA
>JAJPUD010001535.1:207859-242167 GCA_023553655.1 Myrmecobius fasciatus | reverse complement strand
AAGATATAGTAAGGAGGAGCTAAATTCCTAGAGAACTAATAATTTAAGGTAGGCTAAAGAAGTTAGCAGGGAATTATGTCATTGACTGTGAGGTGAGATAATCCTAAAAGGAATTAATGATTAAGTAGGTTATCAGTAGGTACTTTCATAGGAGAAAAATAATCTTGGGCTTTGAGATCATAACTTGGATTTTGGATTCAATACAGTAACTGTGAAGTCATGATAATTTTATCAATTCAAGGAATTCAACAAGGCTCCATTGCAATAAAAGCCTAAATAGGGATAACAAAAAGTCCACTTAAGGAAATAATCATGTCAGTGTTCCTCCCTGCTTGCTTCTAGGAGTAGCTTGGACAGTAATTCCAGCCTGCTCTTTAATGCTCCTCTTCATGATCTATCCAGCTACCAGGGTCCTGGGGTCTTTTTGCTGGGGTCTTATTCATTTCAACATTTCCATTTCCATTTCATGTCCATGACCATTTCATGTTGATCTCCTCAAATACTCTAGCCTCCTTGTTCATTACCCTTCTCAACTACTATGACTCCTTCACACCATCTCAGGCACATAGGGAGGGTCATATCCTTGATCTTACCATTACCCAAAAGTATTCCACTTCCATGAACAAGAACTCTGAAATTCCTTTGTCAGACCACAATCTTCCATCTATCTATCTCTCCCTGTGACTCAATTCTCCTAAACCTATTTTTTTTTGCTTTCATCAAGACTTATAGTCACTCCACTCCATAGTGCTCTCTCAGGCAATCACTTCTCTCTCATTTCACTTTCTTTGACTACCAGTCTTGGTCAATATATAGTTAACCAATTCAACTAGAGAGATACTGTCCTCATTTTCAAAGAATGCTAGGAAGATTTGAATAAAGTGACGCAGAATAAAATTAGTAAATCAGGTGGCACACTGGATAGAGCCCTGGATCTGAAGTCAAGAAAACTCATCTTTTTGCATTCAAATCTAGCCTCAGATGCTACACTGGGCAAGCCACTTCACTCTGTTTGGCAAAGTAAATAGCAAAGCACTTCCAGATCTCTGCCAAGAAAATTCCAAATAAGTCATGAAGAGTTAAATACCATCAGAAAAACAGCAGAACAACATTGCAAAAACAAACAATTTTGAAATATTTAGGGACCCATTTCAATGAAATAACCAACCATGATTCTAAGAGGACTCTTGATAGAAATGTTACCTATAGAGAAATGTAGACTTAGAGTGTAGATTCAGATATGGCCAATGCAAGCATTTTTGTTTGTTTGTTTAACTCAATCAATACATTTGTAAGAAAGGGAATTTTTTTCCTTTCTTTCTTGATGGGGGAAAAGGATAAGAGAAAAGAGAGATTGTCACCTATTGAAAAGAATACATTTTAATTAAATATATCTATCTATCTATCTATCTATCTATCTATCTATCTATCTATCTATAAACTGTCCTCTACTTAAAAATCCTTTGTCCCCTTGTCCTTTTGCTGCTAATGCTTTGACAAACCCAAACCTGGATTATATCTGTCATTTGCCCTCTCTACTTCTGATAAACTGCTTAAAAGTTCTAGAAGAAATCATATAGGTAATGATTGGGTACATTACAAATTTTTATTTTCTAGTTTTGACTGTTCTTACCACCCGAAGGCAATAATTTTATTCTTTCCCCATTGACTCTTTATCACACACTTCATTGGAGGTATTCTAAACTTTTTCTTCTCTTCTCAAGCCTCCCACAGCACCTCCATTCTCTTTCTTCTTTGCAAAGAATCTTACCTCATTTTTTACCCAGCAAATATAGTCCTTTCGCCTTTAACTTCCCTACTTTCAAAACTATCAATCAACATTTAGTATGGGCTTTCTATTTGCCAGATATTGTGCTAAATACTGGGACACAAAAAAGAACAAGACAGTCCAGACCCTCAAGGAGCTTACAATTTAATGGAACACTTGATTTTGCTATACTTTCAATCTATTGTCCTAAATCTTTCCTCTCTTTCAGAGATATAAATCCTAAAAAGACCTGTACTCATTGCCTTCTATTTTCCTTCTCTTGCTCATTTATCAGCCCCTAGCAACTTGGTTTATGATCTCATCACTGAACAAGAGACCATTTTTCTGGAAGATTACCAGTGATCTGTTATGTTGCAGATCTCATGGCTGTTTCTCAGTCTTCCTCTTCTTTCTTGACATTTCTGTGGCATTTGACACTGATGACCAACTCCTTCCATTTGGATACTCTACTTTTCTTTAGTTTTTATGACATAGATCTCTGTTCTACTTTTAACAGCCAGATCATTTTTTTCTCAGTTGTTGGTCGTGGTGCTGGTGTTTGTTCTTTGTTCTCCAAGAGGACCATGACATCAGGAAAGTGATGCCATGACATACAGGTGAATTGAATTTAAATGAGAGGGCTGTTCAAGGCCATCAGTCTTACTTTCTCCTCTGGAATTATCTGGATCCAGTGGCAAGATACCGATTAGGATGACTGAAGATGCCTCTGAATGCAGTAGGAGATCTTGGCCTTTTTAAGCAAAAGTTATTGACAGATTTCAATTTGACTAGAATGATATCCAATCAGTGATTAAGACAAGATAAGAACTTAGGCAGAGAATGGTCTTTTTTACCTAATCAAAAAAATACACACATGTATATGTGTATATACATACATAAATATACAACACACACATCTGTGTACATGCATATATACCCATACATATATTTCTGGGAGGGAAAGACCCTCAGGATTTCTAGCCAGAACAGAAACAATTATTATTTACATTCATTCTGAGCTAATCAGGGTCCAAACTATGGCCAAGTGGGACTTGACCTATAGTTAGTCAATCAATGAGAGACAGAATAATTTGAGTTTAAAGCATGTTCCTAGCCCATAAACCCCAAGATATATAAATAGGTTTCAGTGACTAAAATTTACATTCTTTTGGGTACAGCACCTGCAAATTCTTTTCTTATCTTTTCTTTCTTCTTTCCCTTCCCTTCCCTCTTTTCTCCTTATCTTTTCATGAATTATAATATGTGTCCCATCCAATAACTATATATCTGCCCCCAGGCTACAGCCTGGACCCTAATCTCTTCTCCAGACACCTTTTATATTAGCAATTTCATTAGTTCTCTTAGGAGTTCCCTTGGGTTCAAAAATAATCTCTAAATGGATGACTCCCAGATCTGTATATATAGCCTTAATCTTCTTCTCTAATATTCTAAATGCTAACCCAAATTCCCAGTTGAACAACATCAACTGGCTGCCCTAGGGTATGTTAAATTCATCTTGCAGAAAACAGAAATCATTATTTTTTCCTTAAAAATCAAGACCTGTGTCTAACTTCCCTATTTCTGTAGATAGCACCATCCATATTCTTTCAGTCATCTGGATTCATAACTTTGGAGTTAGCCTTCTCATTCTCCTTTGCTCTCCATCCAATCAGTCACCAAGTCTTAGTGATTCTACCTCCACAATGTTTCTTTTGTTTGTCCTCTCCTCTTAGCAGGTCACAATCCCAGCTCAGTCCCTCACTTCCAGGACTATTCCAACAGTCTCCAAGTGGTTCTCCCTGGCTCCAGTCTCTCTCTTCTTCAACTTACCCCCAATTTAGCTATTGAATTGACAATGCAAAAACACTGCTCTGACCATTTCACTCCCCCCTTCTCCAAAAAGCTCTGAAGGGTCCATATTACTTCTAGGGTAAAGTGCAAACTCCTCTCTTTGGTATTTAAACCCCCTTAAAATCAGTCTTCAACCTACACTTGTAGGCTTATTCCACATTATTTCCTTTCATTTTCTCTGTGTCCCTGCTAAACTGGCCTTCTTGCTATTCCTTGACAATTGGGTGATCCAATAGATAAAGCACTGTGGCGGAAGTCAGGAAGACCAGAGGTCCAAATATGGCCTCAAATCCTTATTAGGAATGTGAACTTAAGAAAGTAATATTACCACCATTTAACTCAGTTTCCTCATCTATAAAGAAAATAATAGCATTTGCCTTACCAGGGTTGTTGTGAGAATTGAGAGAAATGATTATTAATAACCAATTAATATTAAAAATGTCCAGGGTCTTTTCCCTTTCTATTTCCTCTTTTGGAAACTAGGTCAAAGTAGCCTCTGAAGGACAGGGCTAATGAATGATGAGATTGGGTTAATATTCTTCTCAATCTTGGGCAGGATCCCACACAACTAAGAAAGTTTATTTCTGATTAAAGGGTAAAGAGGATCTAATTTAGGAGAATTCTGGTCTATTGTTCAACTATACAAGTAATCTGGGTGGAGGATAGATCCTTTTGTATAACTGGAGGTGGGATAAGGTGGGTGTGGAGAGGGGTCTTTTTGTCCAAGTGTGACAAAATCAGAGTTAGCATTTCCCCCTCCTTAGAACAAACCTACTCCTCATTTTAATATTAATTTTTCTTATTCATTGTTAACCAATAAGCTTTGATTTCCATCTGCTGAGATCACTCACTCTTCCAAGGGTATTTAAGCATTTAGCAGGCCCATCTTTGGCTTCTAAAAGGGCCACTAGCCTCATTTTATTATTTGCTAGTCATAATTAATAAATCTATTATTAATAATTAATAAATTAATAATAATTAATAATAACAATTAAATAATAAATTGATAATAAATCTATTATTAATTATCCAGAAATTATATCTTTTGGACATTTTATTCATCACAGGATCAAATGATATATTTGTAAAGCACTTATCATAAAGCCTGACATGTAATAGATGCTTAATAAGTACTTGTTTCCTTCCTTCCTTCTTTTTTTTTGTATTTGAAATTCTGTCAAACTTCATGCCCTTGTATAGGCTGTCTCCTATGTCTGGAATGCACTTCTTCTTCATTTTTGTTCTTAAAATACCTAGTTCCCTTCAAGGTTCAGCTCAAGTGCCACTGTTCTAATCCTCCCAGTTATTGGTACCCTTTCATACACAGGAAATTATTTTAATATATTTTTGTATCTGTTCTTATATGCGCATGTTGTGTTTGTTCCCTCCTTACATTATAGAATGTAAGCTTCTTGAAAGCAGGAACTTTTCTGGTTTTGTCTCTATATTTGAAGTATCTAGTAGAGTACCTGGAACATTATAGAATACATTATTGTTGAACGAATGATCATTTTGAAACATACATAAATTGATTCACACAGTTGTCTAAGGTCACATAGCTAATTAGCAATAGGTCTAGGATTATACTTATGTCTCCTGACTGCCAATCCAATGCTGCTTCCAACATACCAGATAAATTTAGAAGAATGGGAACAGTAATAATAAACAAAAAAGTATAAACAATATAAAATAAAAATGCAGACTTAAAAAAATTAAGCCGGGAGAAATCCTTAGGCCTCAAGTTACGAAATAGGAGAGGAAAGAGGAGAAAAAACTAGAAGAATCAAGAATGTGTTGTTGTTTTTTTCCTAAGGTATAATAAATAGGAGTAGTGTAGCCAGGTCAGGGAATCTATGATTGATTCATTACATTAGAGTTCATTAAAAATATTCCATTGCAGTTTTAAAGCCATACAGTCATTAAAAAAATCTTTTCGAATATTCTCTGCCATCGTTAGAAGAGATTCTTGACAACTTATTATTTTTAATGGTACTATTATAAACAAGACTCATAATGGTTCTGTTTAGTGTGGGACTGAGTTGGAAGCCAATGGAAACAGGCTATAAAAATGCATTGGTATCTCTCCTAGGACAAAGAGCCTTAGTGAAAAGGCTGAGTACAAAGTTAATATGAAAAAATAATTGAAGAACTTTGGTTTTAAAGAGTAAAGCTGACAGCACATTTGTAAATGGGTTAAAATGCCAGATAGACAATAAATAATCATTTTTTATATGAAAGACAAGGAAAATTAACTGAATTGTGTTACTGTCCTTAAAATCCTACATGAAAAACCATTAATTATGTATAGGCCATATTATAGAAGAGAATGTTGGGTATACAACTGACTGGAATAAAAATGCTGATGAATTGATAGAGACTCCAAACAGGGTTAAACAATGTCCCCAAGAAGACTGGGTTACTCTTCAGGGGCCCAGGTTACAAACTTTGGATTGAGACCACTTCTGTGCTCCACCTCCAGAAATATTCTCGAATACAGGTAACAGCATAAATATGCTATTATGTAGCTTCAGTTCTAAGTATCTATAAAATACAATTCTTTAAAGGAGATAGCAGGATAGCTACCAACTTTGAAATGTATGTACTTGGAAAGATACAAATGGAAGTTGATCTGGAAAGGATCTTTCTAAATCCATTTTACCTTCCTAATTATCATTCAAGTTAGTTCAATTTAATTTAAAAAAAAATATTTATTATGCATATAGTGTGTGCAAGGTCCTATGACAAGTACTGATACCACCAACACAAAAACGAAACTGTCCTGGCAACCAAGAAGTAATGTGCATGATACTCTTCAAAACTAAAACTTATTTTAGCACCTCTTTCCAAACTCTGTCCCTTTTCTCAGCTTTCACATTCTTGTTTCTGGTACCACCATCCTCCTAATTAATCTGATTAAAATCTCTGAATCATTTTTCCCCTCTCTGTCAGCTTCCTACTCCCTTCTATCACTTGTCAAGTCTTATTCATTCTACTTCTAAAAGATCTTTTACATCTATACCTTCTTTTCCACTTACATGATCATCCCCCTAGTCCAAAAACATCCTGCCTCTCCCCTACACTATTATGACAGTCTCCTCACTGGGCTCCCTGAAATTCAGTCTTGTGCCTCTAATCCATCCTTTAGTCAAAATAATACCCATACAGACCTGAGATTTCATCTATATGGATATTCAACCAATGATGAAGATAATAGATTATCCATGCATTCTTAGCCTGTGTGACTCTGGTCCATGTTCTCTCCTAAATGTTCTCTTTACACAAGGTTCCTCTCTAATGTTTTGAGAGTCATTCTTGATTTCTCTTGAGAGCATGAGGATGTCAGTGGAACACAAACCATGGGACTAGCCCATTTTATTTTCATTCATATGTATTTATTGATGGCACCATTTACTTGACTTTTTCCTAGTTCCTTGTTTATAAAATGTTGCAGGCTGTTCTTGCCTGCCATGTGTCTCTATTGCCCTTTGCATGACCCTCATTTTTCAGTTTTTCAGAGAGCATGGTGTTATATTCAACATTTCAATACTGAATATTCAGCCATTCAACAATTGCCAAAAATAATTTGCCTAAGGCACAAAATCACAGATTTTGAAAATTGAAAGGAGCCTAAGCATCTATCTAGCTCAACTCATAAAGAACAGGATTCCCCACTATAATATAGTAGACAAGTACTCATCCAAGCTCTGCTTAAATATGCCTGAGATAGGGGAGCTCCCCACAGCAGCTCATTCTACTTTAAGATAGATCTAAATGTTAAGAATTATTTCCTGATATCAATTCTACATTTTTCTCTTTGTAACTCTCACCTACCATTTTTGCTTCTGGGATCAAACAGACTAAGTTTAATCCTTCCTATAGTATATCTCCCCTGAATTTTATTTTCTTCAAAATAAACATTCCTAGTTTTCCTCAAACAATCTTCTTAGGACATGAATTCAAGATCCTTAACCATCTTGGTTGCTCTTCTCTGCAAACTTCAGTTTATCAATGTGGTGACTGATATTAAACATAATATTCTATATAAATTCTTCTAAGGGCAGTATTCAGTGAGAAAATCACTTCCTTATTACTGGAAAGTTGTGTCTTTCTTACTACAGCCTAGGGTTTCATTATTTTTTGTTTGGTTTCACATTGCTGAAAGTTCTATTGAATTTGTAGTCTATTGAAATTCCCAGATCTTCTTCTTCAAAAAAAAATTAATGCCTATCTATGATGCTTTCATTCTATACTTGTAACATGTTTTTGTAACTATGTTTGGAATTTTACATTTATTCCCCCTACTAGATTACTAGATTCAGTCCACTGCTCTAGCCTGTTGATACCTTTTTGAAACCTGACTCATTCATTATTCTAGTTATCCATACAGATTTATAGCAATTTCAAATGTGACATGCATGCCATCTATGCTCTTATTCAAGTAATTAAAAAATATTAGCAGAGCACTAAGAACAGATACATCCTACTATGTTAATATTAACAATTAGTCATCAAGTACAGCAATCCAATTCAATTGAATTATTATCTAACCCTCATTTCTCCAACTTCTTCATAAGACTAATGCAAAATACTTTACCAAAAGCTGGCTAAATTTTGATTAACTAAATCCACAGTCATCTTCTCATCTATAAATTTAGGAACCCTTTCAAAAAAGGACATTATATTATTCTGAGATGAGAGTTTCTTGATGAAATCTTGTAATCTCTGTCCTAACCACTTCTTTCTTCAGGTGTTCCCTAGCTGTCTCTTTGATAGTCTAGTATCTCTAAGAAGTAGGCAATGAGAATTTATCATAAACATTTCTTAGATACAGAACTAAAACAGGAAAGTATCTAACTGAAGGTCAACCAATGACTGGGTACCAAAAAGAGTATTAAAATTTATACTCGCAGGAGTCTCCAATACTTAGAAATTTAGCTTTATTACTAAAAAGTTTATTTAGAATATTAGTATTGAAGTCAAGCTGTCCTAAAAGTTTGAAGACTTTTTTCTTCTCTCCCCCTTCTCTCTCTTCTTCCTTCCCTCTCTCCCTCTGTCTTCTCTCTCCCTTTGTCTCTCTCTGTCTCTCTCTGTCTTTGTCTCTGTTTCTGTCTCTATTTTCCTCTTCCTCCTTCCTACTCTCTCTCTCTCTCTCCCTCTCTCATTTTCTCTCTCTCTTCCCCTTTCCCCTCCCCACTTTGAAAATCAGGACAAGACTTTTTTTTTCTCCACTCTTATGGTAGCTCTTCTATTTTCCATGATCAAATAATACTGACAGAGATTCAGTAAACACACGTAACTACTTTCTGTACCCAAGGAGGTGCTGGACCAGCAACTGATTTGAATTCATCAAGGACAACAAGGCATTTTTATCTCCTTACTTATCTTGGATATTAACTCCCTGTTAGCCATTTTTTTCCTCTTGTCATCTTCAGTGCAAGGATCTTTTCAACAGAGAAAATGGGAATAAAATAAGAATCAGAGCAGCTCTGCTTTCTCTTTGTTGTCACTTATCAGCTTATTTACCCTCAAGCAAAGATCCTGTGTCTTCTCTGGTTCCTTTTCCTCTCCAACAGAGCTAAAACAAACAGATGGACAAACAAACAAATAAATAAATCCATACATAACATCTTCTTGTTTTACTTAGCTTCCCTTGCAAATCTCAGCTCATTTAGAGCTGTAGTTCTCGCTCCTGTTCTTATTTTTACTTCCTCATGCCATACTCTCATATTCAACTATCTTCAGTTCCCTGGCCTTGTCTTCATCATTTTTATATTTCTTTTAAAAATCTAAATTAGTTGATGAGCTCACAGAGACCAATACATAGGACACTCACCAAACCCCATGCTTCTTCTTTCTTACCTCTGTTTCCCTTTATGTCATCAGAAATTCATCCTTGATGAATCTCTCCTAGGCTGACTTTCCCTCTAGAATTTTAGTTGCTTGAACCTTACCTATCCTACTTCTGAAATCTACTCTGCCTGAATCTAGGCAACATATTAGATTATGCCCAGGTTTTCTCTTCTCTATTACAAACTCTGAGAGATAGTGGTCATTTCTTCTACTCCATCCCTAGAGTTCCCACCATTTCCATGCTGCCAATCATTTCTTCCTTGTTTTGAGAGTCATATTCAGAATGAAAATGACCATTATGGATTTCTTCACTTGTTAAATAAACTACCACTGATCTCGCCATATCATTCTTCTACTCAAAAATATCTATAACTTTCCATGTCCTATAGTAAGAATCAGTAAAGAATGACCCAGGGATGTACTGGATAAAACTACAGCCTGACACTCGAGATCCACCATATTTTGGCTCCAGCTTACCTTTCCAGATTTTTTCTCATTAGTCCCTTTACTGGTGGTATCAAATTCTAAAATGTGTGGTTGACTAGGAAACCACACATCAATATTAGCTATGATATTTTTATTTCTTTTAAAAAATGTTTTCCAATTATATTCTAATCTGGTTCAACATTGTTACCTTCCACAATATGGCCTGCAGGGTGTATGTTTGACTTTTCTGCCCTTAATCCATTCTATAGTCCAACTAAATCAGACTATTAGCTTTATCCACTGATTTTATAAGTAAATTCTTTGAAATCAGGGACTGTCTTGCTTTTATATTTGTATCTCTAATACTTAGCATAGTGTTTTGCATATACCAAGCACTTAATAAATGTTCTTTTGCTTAATTTATTCATTCATTCCCAACTGTTCTACTAACTGTGTGACTTTGAGCAACCCCTTTGCTATCTCTGAGCCTGCTTCTTCAGTCTGTAAAATGAAACAGTTGGACTGAATGATCTCAAGGTCTCTGTAAGCGGTCACACATTAGGATTTGAATTACATTATAAGAAAAAAAAAGCATTCCTGTTTGCTATCCTTCTCTAAATCATAAATTTGTTAGTTGTCTGCTCCTTTAACAAAATTTTTAACTCTAGAAAATGAGGATAAGGGGAAATAGGGGAGCCTTGAGAGCTGTAGTACTTCTCAAGATCCATCAGGTAAGTGATCACCTATGCTATCTGGGTGGTTCCTTTCCCTCCCCTTTCACCCCCAAAGCTGGCTAGATGAACATTTAAGAATAGTATTATCTGTAATAACAAGAGGGCATGAATCAGCTCTGAGGGATTCAAAGGCAACTGAAACACAATCCTATAAAAGGGATAAATTGCAAAACAGTCAAGGCTTCCACTCACAGAGATCACTGGTTTTCCTTTTTCTTTTTTTGTGTCAAAGATGAATTTTATAAAAATTTCATAAATAGATGTTTGAAAACTTCCCATATAGCAAACTGTAGTGAAATCCAATGTACCAGATATTTTGTGGCCTTGCAGTATATACAAAGAGAGGGAGGAAGGTCCTTGGTGTGTATGGACACATTCTCCATATATAGGCATTTACACATGTTCTGCATACAGAATGACCTTCATCCACCTCTGTCCTTCACCAGCAATGGTAACATTTACTGTAGATTTTTATTACAAAAGCCTCAAAATGAAATTCTAATCAATAATAGTTTGTGAATTGGTAGGGGGGAAGAAAGAGAAAAGAATTGACTACATTCATAGGTAAAAGATGTTATTATCTCAGTTCAGTAACTATGAAAGAGAAATAGATGAAAAAATCTGGGTTTTATATTAAAAACCAGCACAGCTGTACAGTTACATAATAAAGTATTGCTTGTATCCATGGCGATGGGGAGTAATTGATGCGCCGCGAGTTATTTTTATAAACCCAAACAAAAAAATTCAATCAGAAATGTCTTTCCCAGTTTGGGGGGCATTGTATATTTTGTATCTGTACATAATGCACACACTTAGAGTGTGAATGCTTTCATTATTGATCAGCCATGTTGAATAGGACATGCTGTTTCCTCTGAATATTCAAGATTAGATTCCCTGGGTCTAGCTATTTCTCTTTCTTGAAAGACTTCTGAATAAAATGCGCCTGGTTTTATCAGTCAGGCAGTGCCAACTTGAAAAAAGAAAAAAAAAACATAAGAACTCCACCATATTTGTGAGGGGTAGGTTATTTGTGAATGAAATCTAGATTTTTCACCAATTTGGTATATTCTTCTCCCAAACAGTGCAACACACACACACACACACACACACACACACACACACACACGAGTGCCTCCTATGGCTCCACTAAGTACAAAAGAATAGAAAAAAATGGGGAATAAACTGGGGCTTTTTGAGGGCTATAAATTAATATGATTAAAAAGGGTAATGAGATTTCAATCTGTATTAAGAAAATTATTGTAACCAAGGTCAAGGAGATCACAGATATAGAAGCATAGACTTAAAGCTGTGTATTCCAAATTTCTCATTTTAAAATGAAGCTGTTGAGGTCCTATGTAGATAAGTAATTTGTCTAAGCTTACATAGATGGCAACTGACAGAGAAAATATTCAGGTGATCATAGGTCCTCTGATTATTGTACCAGGGTTCTCTCCCACTCCATTCCAATTAGATCTGCAGCCCTGTGTTCACTCAGTGTAAAGCAGGTAGGAATGTCATTCATTCGTAAATTAGAGAGCTTTAGGAGAGTACCTAGGAAGGCAAAGAGCCTATGAGCATAATCTCTAATCTACTAATATAGATTAGAGAAAATGAGGTTGTTTAGCCTAGAGAAGACTTAAATGGATATAAGCTGGTCACTTTCAAGTATTTGAAGAACTGTCACACAGAAGATAAATCAGACTTGTCCTACTTTACTCTGGAAGATAGAACTAGGAGCAATGCTCAGCTACAGGTAACCTGAAAGAATCAATTG
This sequence comes from Myrmecobius fasciatus, assembly GCA_023553655.1. Classification (NCBI taxonomy): domain Eukaryota; kingdom Metazoa; phylum Chordata; class Mammalia; order Dasyuromorphia; family Myrmecobiidae; genus Myrmecobius; species Myrmecobius fasciatus. The sequence goes on along the minus strand of JAJPUD010001535.1, from coordinate 229,764 downwards.
ACCTTTACACACTATACCTCAGTTTCTAATCTATCAAACAGATAATATTCTTACTAGCTACTTCACAGGGCTATAATAGAATGACTTTGTAAACATTAAAGCACTGGAGAGATATGAATTATCTATATATACTCAACAAATAGGCTTAAATTTAACTGAGCTGAGTAGAGAAGGAAAAAACATTTGAAGGAGGGTGAGGAATTAGATCACAATCTTTGGCCTTCCTAGTATCTAGAAACTCCTCCAAATCTTCCCCAAACAAGTAAAAGTAACTATTATTTATGTCAACTTATGAACTAAAATAACAGTGTTACACATTAAACTTTGTATTTGTTCTTTATTTGGATCTGATAAGTGTACAACTATACAGCTTGGGAGGAGGGAGAGGAAACTAGATCACTGTTAATGATTATTGCTGCCTCAATCACCAACATTGGGGCAGCTGGCAGCCCTTCCCATCTCAAGCTAATCCCCACACTGGACACAACCCTAAAGACTATTCATTTTTTATGATGTTGCCTTTTTTCATCTTCCCAGTTGTTAGAATCCTTCCCCTAACCATATATATACATATATATGTGTGTGTATATGTATATATATATGTATATATACATATATACATATATATGTATATATACATATATATATATATATATATACTCATTGTTCTTGCCTCAGTGAAGGCAGGGGCTGATTTTGGTGTTTGTCTTTTTACTCATAATGCCTGACAAAGACATTTGGAAGAATGCAAGTGGTTAATAAATGCTCCCTCCATCTATTTATTTACCTATCTATCAATCTAGTCATCTACTTGTCTATATTTATTTATTTACTTACATTTAGTTCTTTACTTTTTGCTTATCTATTTGCTTATTCATTTATTTGCTTGCTTATTTATATGAGGCCAGAAGTGCAAGCATTTTTAAATGAATAGCATCAGACAAGTATTTATGAAGACTTCATTATGTATCAGCTCAGTTAGGTATTACAGGGGCATAAAATCAAGATATAATCATACTTCATATGCATGATTAGTTGACCAGGAATGTTGGACTGGATGATCTTTCCAGCTCTAAATATATGATCTTATCATTTTGTCAAGACTAAATTTCTCCATTTGAAAAAGTCAGGGATAATGATACTTGCTTTTTTTTTTTTTTACTTTACCTGGGTGTCATACCTTTGTTGTGGTTTTTGTTGTTTTTAATGAAGTAACCCATGCAAATGTTTTAAAATTATTCAAGATAAAGATACTTCTATGGCATTGTAGAGAAAGTTAGAAAATCAGGAATAGATCCTGGAGAAGAAAGTGACTTTTGAGAGTGACACCAATTTATAAGAGACAATTTATAAGGTCAAAAAGCGACCCTCTATCTATTGTTCCCCATTGACAACAATACGTTAATTTTTAATGGATTGGTGCTGTGCCTGGGTGATTGTGGGTAATAGTTCTGGAATAACAGTGTGGTTTCAGTATACTTTATTTGTTGCATTCTCAAGGACATTTTTAAGTATTTGTAGTATGGGGTTTGTCAACTGTTAATTTGTGAAGGACAGACTTACTTTTGATCCATATATTCCTAATCATTAAATCATGTAATGCCTAACTGCATGTTCAATCTGATTTTTATTCCTATTATTTCTAATAAAGTTGGATCAACTTCCTTAAAGCTAGCCTGGCCCACCTACATGATAACATACTCAGGAAGATTGTCCAAGAAGCATGGACTACTGCTGTTTTTCTCCCCTTCTCCCTGTCCCCCAAGCTTTAGAAAAGGCAAATAGTCAAAGTTCCTTCCCTAGGGTCTGAAACTAATGTTTCAAGGTGCGTTAGGTAAGACTGATCTGATTTATAAGATATATCTCCTGTCTCTGTTTGCTAAACCAGAGAAATAGCTGCTTTCTTTTTTTCCTTCTTTTTCCCCTCTGAAAACCTGGTCTGCAATGAAATAGAGATTTGTTTGATGGTCAGAAAGTCTGGCCATCTCTTCATCCTGGTGCTTTTGGTTTGTGCTTTCTTGGTGTGTGGCCTCTCAGTGTATGTTTATCTGGGCACACAGGGAAGAGGGGATCTTGAAAAAGACATGCTCTGGTCTCAGAAATAGAATAAAAACAAAGCTCTAACAGTTATCCAGATGTGGAATAGCACAGCTGGAAAGGGGAGATCACTTAGAGCCTTGGAATTCAGGTGCAGGATAAGCCTGAAAGGTTGTTTTTTGTTTTTGTTTGTTTGTTTGTTTGTTTTTCCCCTATCAGTTGTCAAAATACTCAAAGCCTCACATTACATTATAGCTCGTCTTCCTCTTTGAACCCAGTATTTTAGGAGCAGTGCAGTAAGATAGGCTCTCAGCCTGACACACAGGCAGCTTAATGGGCTTGGGCACCTGTCTGTTCAGTTTCAGCAGTGACTTAAGGACAAGATCATAGGGTAAATACTGAACTCCACTTCACCCTAACACAGACCCAGGCTCCAACATTGTCAGCAGCCCCTCTCCTACAAACAGCCCAGCAGATGGGCTGGAGGAAGGTCACTTTTGGTAGCTCCATGGCAACAGCAGACAAAGCTCCCCACGTGGAGAGAGGGAGCAGATGGGATGGAGTGGCTAGGCAGCCCCTGACAGAGGACCAGCTGAGGAGATCTTTGGTGTGACAGGGAGTTCCCATGGCCAAAGCCAGGGAAAAGGAGGGTTCCACTCCAGACTCCACAGCTGCCCCATTATAACTTAGTTGAAAGCCAAGGCAAAGACATATTTGGTAAAGGAGCTTATTGAGGCACATGGACTAATAGCGGGAGGTGCTGAAAATAAAGGGAAAGTTTCAGTGCTAAGTGCTCTGGGATTGATTTGCAGGGAACCCTGTGAGTGGAATATTAGCTTGAAGATAAGCTCAGACCAGATTCAGGACATGAAAGATAAGCTATGAGCTGGCCCATTACTACAGGCCCTCAGAAGACCCCTCCGTACCACATCTTATCCTGCACAAACCAGAATGGAAAGCTCTCATTACCTGATAGTCACCCCAACAGGAATCTGATAAACAACAGAATAAATATTAGAGATTACTTCTCACTGAAGGTCTTCAAACAGAAGCTGGATGGCTGCTGAATGATGATACTAGAGAAATTCAGGGTTGAGTTGGACCAACCCTGCAAATTCAATATACATTTGTTAAGTGTCCAGTAAGTACCAGATACTCTACTAGGGTTTGGGAATAGGAAAAAAAAATATAACAATCTCTGTCTTCAAGGAAACTATAATCTTAGGGAGGAAATTACATCTCTCTCTCTTTCTATACATTTATATATATATATATATATATATATATATATAAATATATATAAATATATATATATATAATGTGTGTGTATATATATAATGTGTGTATATATATACATACACACATATACATATATTCATATATATGTATACACACATATATATACACATTTGTATATTTGTATAAGTAGTTCCAGTCTCATCTTATCTCCTGCCTCTTACACAAATAATTAAACGGTGATTCCTATCTCTAACCTGCAAAACTTATTTTGTGTGTTTATATTTTGTATTTATTTGTCTATAGAGAGAGAGAAGGAGAAGAAGGTGGACTGAAGGAAGAGGAGAAGGCTATATATCTATATAGATAAGAGTTCTATATAGATATATAGGAAATATATCTATAGATTTATTGATCTCTATATCTATTTATATTTAATATATATATATAACTATATGATATATGATGAACTATATATCTACAGAGATAAAATTCTGTACGATGGATAGATAGATGATAGAAGACTAGATATTTCTATAGTTATATCTATATTGGAGGCTATATGTACATTCATATTTATATATGCATATAAATAAATATAAAATATATACCCAAGATAATTTTTGCAAGTTAAAAATGGGATCACTACCTAACCACTGAAAATCTGGAAAGGCCTTGTGTAGGAAGCAAGGAGCAACTGAAACCAGCTCATACTGCATCTCTTACTGTTAAATTTTCAATGTTGGCTTTTACACCTCCGAAATTGCTATAAATCAGGGTCTGATTTTTTGTTTGTTGATTTTCTAGATTTGAGAAAATGATAAGAAAATGTTATAAAGCAAATTAAACATAAAGAAGTGACCTAAATTTTCTATTACACATCTATTAATACATCCCTGGTAGAAGGTGACACTGGAGAAGAATCTTAAAGTGAGCTTCAGATTCTAAAGGACAGAAGAAAGGTATAAAGAATCCTCCTGTACATATATGGCATTGAATATACCATCTATGATATATTGTTTGTTAAAGTTCATAGTACATTAAACTCAATAATATTCTGAGTTCCTAAACTGCCTCCAAATAGTCAAAGAAAGATAAAAGTTGCCACAATTTTTAAAGAAACTTTGATAAACTCTAGAGGGTCCAGAGGAGGGCAACTAAAATGAGAAGGACCTTGAATTCATGTCATTGAGGATAAATATATGTAACTGGGGATTTTTATCCTGGAAAACAAAAAAAAACTCGTGGGGAACATGATCAAGTAATCAACAAACATTTAGTAAGCACCTATTGGGTCAAACACAACTGGCTTTACTTACTGAAAGAGTTGTCATTTGGGAAAGGCATTAAACTTGTAAGCTTTGGACAGTTTGGCAATGAGTAGAGCTGCAAAGAGACAAATTCAGGCTTGATATTCCAAAAAACCTCAGAAACATTAAAGGGGACCAAAAGTGAAATAAACTGTTTAGAAAGGTGGCAAGTTCTCCATCACTGAAAGTCTTCAAACAAAGGCTGCATGACCATTGGTAGCATATGTAATAGTAGAAAACTTTTTCAAGTATAGATTGGACTAGATGTGACTCTGAATTTTGAAAACTGGTAATTCTGAGAGAAAATTATGCTCAGTCTGATTTCAATGGTAGACATGTTATTATACTCTAATTCTTTTGGAAATACAAATAATAATACTATTGAGCAGAATATTCTATGCACTGATCATTGTTCCCTAACATAAAAATCTCTGTTCTATAACTGCCACTTGAGAGTGTGACCCATACCTTCCTCCCACCAAAAAAAAAAAAAAAATCCAAAGGAAAACTTCAGTAAGCTCCTTTATTCAGCTCAGGACTGCATGAAAACAGAGCCAGAAGCTACAGACAGAGAGGGGAGAAATCCTCCTAGAGGAGTCAGGAAGAGCACAAATAAACATTTAGGAATTCTTCAGGAAAGTCATAAAAACAAAAAGTGGAGAAAGCATTTTAGCCAAGGAAGCCCTACAGATGCAGAGAGCTCCTGGAATCCTCATAAAGGAAGCCTGTGAGGGGGGAGGGAAAAAGCAGCAATGCCTTCTCCAGGGAAGTTCTCAAAGGGAACAGAATATTATCTATCACTGTGATTGGAAGAGCCCCAAAAGGGACAGAAAGCCACTCAGCACCCTAACTGGAGAACCCCCAGGAGAAACAGCAGACTCTCTAATATTCTAATAGGGAAACTCCGAGAGTAGATACCACCCAGAGCACTTATCAGGGAGATGCTAAAGAGAGAGAGATTACCCAGTACTGTTATTAAAAAGAGCCTCAGAGATTAGAGGAGACCACTAAAAGTTCTGATCAAGGAGTCCCCAAGGGGCAGAGAGATTGCTCAGAGATCAACCAGCACTCTGATCAAGGGAATATCAGGATTGGAAGAAAGGAAAAGATCATCCAATTATTTAATCAAGACATCCTCCTTAAGGGCAAATAAAGCCCTAATAAAGTAAACCTAAGGAAGAAAAAAGACTTCTGCTATGTACAGGAAGAACGAGAAGTCTGCTAGTGCTCTGAGCACAGACCCATCAAGTGGAAGGCATCAAAAGGAACCCAGTATAGCAATATCCAGACCAAAAAGAGATTGATCACTCCATTCAAGAGTGTGCAAGAAGATAAAGACTAGCCTCCATACTAAATCGCAGTTCAGAGAATAAGTCTGGAAAAATAAAAAAACCCAAGAAAACTCCAACAATAAGGAAATTTTATGTAGCTAGAAACATTTAAGACAAAAATCCAGAAGAGAATAACTCTACATTATCTAGATGCATAACCTAAAAGAAAACCATAGATTTGCAAAAACTCTATTAGAATTACTCAAAAAAAATGAAGAAAAAAAATTTAAATGATCATATAAATGAAATGAAAGTTCTAGGACAAAGAATTTAAAGGAAAATAAAGTTTAGTATAGAAGGCTTAAAACTTTATTCAAGTAACAGACTCCTTGAAAATTGGATCATATCACAGAAATAGCAATGAGAGAACAAAACCAAAATACTGAAAAAATATCAGATAAAGGAAGATACCTCATATCATTTTCCCTAGACACATTCTACCTTGCCTTATACTTATCTGCAGTGATCCCTCCTACTAGATTATAAATTCCTAGTAAGCAAGGAATGTTATAGGATCATGGATTTTTATCTAGAACAGACATTAGGGGTCATTGATTCTAATCCCCTCACTAAATTGAAGCCCAGAGAGGTTAAGTTTAGAGTCACACAAATAGGATATATCTACAATGGGATTTGAACCCAAGTCATTTTTGATAGCATCATTTTTCATCCCAACAAATAACATAGTGTTTCATACATAGAAGGTACTCCTTAAAGGTTTGTTATATTGAAATGGGTGCTGAATCAGTTTAATATTTTTTGTCTCAGAATTCTAGATTGCCTTACATTTTGTTTATATTGGAAAACTTCTCTGGGTTTCCTCAAAGGAAAGGCATGTTATACATACTAAGTATTTTCAATTATTACCTGACCAAGATAAACACTGTAGGTTCCCTGAAGGTTTATTTCCAAAGATTGATGTTCTCCAGATTAGTAATAATGCAATTGAAACATACTATCTGTTCTAAGTGCCCTTCCCTACTGCACCTCCAAAACCCATACATTCTTAGGTTTTTTTAAACCATTAAGCATTTGTGGCTAGACACAACCAGACTTTCAAGATATTTAAAGACCATTAGCAAAATAAGACTCCCTCTCTGAAGCTTTTTTTGATGGAGCAAGATAAAATTCTTACGTTTGCTCTCTGATTTTGATTATTTATGAGCAAATTGAAAAACACAGGAGGAAAGGGAGTGACAAATAGAAATGAAAGACATTAACAATGTTGATGGAACATCCTCTTATATTATGTATAGCATGTTCTGAAAATATTCCCCAGCCCCTTAGTACAAAGTTGTAAAATTCTTTCAGTGGCAATGTAGTTCATGCCACAGAGAAAATTTAAAAAAAATACTTAATTTCTCTGTTTTCAATACTAGGTCAAGCCTTTAATGTTTGAATTTGTTTCACAAGAATGTTTTATGTGGAGAAAGAGAAAAAATAAAAGCACAAATAAGGAGAAATTTGTTTTAACAGATTTCATTAAAAATAAGCCAGAATGATACTAGTTCATAAAATGCCTTCTTTTCACTTTTTTTAAGGGAGGAAGGATTCAATAGCATTTTTAGTAAGTCAATTTTAATCCTGAACACTAAATGACTGTTTATTTTATTTTATATACAGTTTGCTGATACCAGTATATGATGCAAGCTCTCAAATTCCAATGGCCTATTCTAACTTGTCTCTTTATCATTTATGTTCTTTGTTAATTCTAAAGCAATTTATCTAAACTACAAATCTGACCATGTCACTCGCCTGCTGAACAAACTTCAGTGGCTCCCTATTTTCATTAGAATCAATTACAAACTTCTCTATTTGACATTTAAATCACACCTGATTCCAAACTACACTTCCAACCTTATTAACAAATAAATAAGCATTTATTAAGTACTTACTATGTGTCAGACACTGTACTAAGGATTAAGCTGATTTATCACAGATTACTTGGATATAGAAACACTGACCTTCTTCATGTTCATTACCAATATTAACACTCCATCTATTATCCCACATCTTTTCTTTTGTTGCTGCTGCTGTTGTTGTTTCTATTATTGTCAACATTTTTTAAGGTTTACATATACTTTCATTTTTTACATATTTTCATATAAGTCACTTTGGGAGAGTAAAATCAGAACAAAAGGGCAAAAATCACAAGAAAAAAAACAGACAGAAAAAAAAGATAAAAATAGTATGCTGCAATCTGCATTCAGTCTTCATTTTTCTCTTTCTGGAAGCGAATGGCATTTTCCATCCAAATTATATTGGAATTGCCTTAGAGCACTGAATTGCTGAGAAGAGCCTAGTCTTTCATGGTTGAACATTGCATTCCTCTTGTTGTTACTATGGTTATTGTGTGCAATGTATTCCTGGTTCTTCTTGCTTTACTCAGCATCAGTTCAGGTAAATCTTTCTAGCTTTTCTAAAATCAGCCTGTTTATCCTTTTTTATAAGAACAATAATATTCAATTACTTTCATATACCATAACTTAATCATTCTCCAATTAATGAGTATACACTCATTTTCCAATTCTTTGTCACCAAAAAAGAACTGCTACAAATATTTTTGCACATGTGGATCTTTTTCCTTCTGTTAGGGGAGCCACCCGCTAGTGGCTGCTGGAGATCTAATATTGACCATCAGATTAGATCCCTTCATGTGAGAGAGGATGATAAAGATACAAGGAGACTGAGAGACAGTTGCATTCTCTGACCTCTCTCCTCTTCCCTTTTGCCTCCCATTTATTTCATTCCCAATCCACATGCAACATCTACATCAATAAAGGCTGATTTGTGATTCCTTCAGAGGAGTAATATTCACAGCTGTGGGGGCTTTTGAAGAACTGACCTGTCCTTTCACATTTAGGCATGGTCCTTAACATCCCTCCCTTATGATTTCCATTAGTGACACTGCTGAATGAAAGGGTATGTGCAGTTTCATAGACCTTTGGGCATAGTTGCAAATTGTTCTCCAGAATAGTTGGATCATTTTACAATGTATTAGTGTCCCAGTTTTCCCACATCCTCTCTAATATTTATCATTATTTTTTCCTGTCATCTTAGCCAATCTGAGAGGTATAAAGTGATACCTCAAAGTTGTTTTAATTTGCATTTCTCTAATAAATAGTGATTTATGGCATTTTATATGATTATAGATGGCTTTAATTTCTTCATTTGAAAACTGTTCATATTTTTGGACCATTTATCAATTGGGGAATGATTGTATATTTTTAAAAAGTTGAGCCAGTTCTCTATATATTTAGAAATGAGGTCTTTGTCAGAAACATTAGCTGTAAAAATTGTTTCCCAGATTTCTATTTCCCTTCTAATCTTTGCTGCATTACTTTTGTTTATCCAAACTTTTTTAAATTTTATGTAATCGAAATTATCCATTTTGCATTTCATAATGTTCTCTACCTTTTCTTAGGTCATGAATTACTCCCTTCTCCAAAGATAATGGCTATTTTCTGATACAATATTTTCCAGTGTTCCCAGCAATTTTTGTCAAATAGCGAATTATTATTCCACAAGCTGGAATCTTTGATCCCCATACTTTTTCAATGATTCTTTGTCATGCATGGAATATAAATCTATTCCCTCTTGATATTCCAGACTCTTTCATTTGCTTCAAGACTAATCTCAGTGCTACCTTCTATATGAAGACTTTCCCAGCCACATCAGCTGCTGATTCCTTCCCCCTGCCCCATCCCAATTACCTTGTATGTATTTTGCAAATATTTTGGATACATCTATATATCTGTTTTCTCTTTGTGCTATGTTGTAAATTCCTCAAAGGCAAAAACTACTTCACTCTTGCGAGAGACAGGAGACAGCATGTGCTCAGAAAATCAAATTATTAGCACTACTTTGATCACCATATTTTTTCAGTATAGATGAAGTAGACAGGACAAACCTCTGAGCACAAGAGCCTTGGGCTAGAAGACTTGCTTTCACCTCAGTCCTGATAGCCATCCTTGAGGGCAGAAATCATTGTGAAGAGGGAGCCTACCTTGGTTGTGGCAGCAACCCTAAAGTCACAGATTCTACTTCCTTCCTACCTACCCCCCAACCTCACAATTATCATCTTGAGAAGCAACTCCTACAGACCAGCCATCCCAAACCAACTTGCCCATTACAGGTGAGCAAGGCAGTCTTGATAAAGCCACATAGTATCTGGAGGATGATACAGGAAATAACACGAGGCAGGCAAGTCAGGCCACTTCAACTACCATCCATCTTCCTTCAGACCCTGATGGAGATGATCTAGGATCCTGAATCCAAGAACTTTGATAATGGAAATGTTTCTAGTCTAATACCTTCAGCCATCATTTTGGGAAGCAATCCCCATGGAGGTACAGCCTGGCCACTCTCATATCTATTGAAGACCCACAAAAGAAAATCTTTGTCGCCAAAGTTCTTGCTTAGTCCTGTCAAATGTTTCAACATAAAAAATACTGATAGGATTTTATCAGTGGAAATGGCATTAAAGAAGAGGCATGACCTTTTGTAGCCTAAACACCATGGGATTTTTCCATCTTACTTACTTATGGGTAAAACCTGCCAGATGTATTGTCTGTCCCATTAGAATGAGTTCATCAAGGTTAAGGACTATTTTCCTTTTATATTTATATCCCCAGAGCTTTATAAATAAAAAAGCATTTAATAAAGGCTTTACACATTCATTCATTCTTGCCTTTGTATTTCTTGTGCCTAGCACAGTGCCTGGCACAAAGCAGATGCTTAATAATTGCTTGCTGGTTGATTGATTGAATTCCAGAATCCTAGAACTGAAAAGGAAATTTAAGTGATCACAAAGTCCAGTCTTTTGCCTATTGAATGTCTTAAACAAGAGATAGCCAGCTTGCATTCTTAGGGTTAGATAGGGCTCCTTAAAACTTTAAAGGCTGCCAATGTAACATGATCAGAAGAGCAACAGAACTGAGAGTTCAGAAGCTTGTTCAAAAATTATTACTTTTTGTGGATTATATGATGGCTTACTTCAAGAGCCCTAGAGACTGAACAAAAAAAAATTTAATTGAAACAATAACTTCAGCAAAGTTTCAGGATATAAAATAAATCCACATAAATCATCAACATTTCTGTATCTTACCAACAAAACCCAGTGGGAAGAGATAGAGAAATTCCATTTAAAATAACTACGAAATGTATAAAATACTTGGGAGACTAGCTGCCAAGACACACAGGACTTATATGAATAGAACTACAAAACAGTATTTATAGAAATACAGACCTAAATAATTGGAGAAATATTCATTGTTCTTAGGTTGACTAAGCCAATATAATAAATATCACAATACTTTCTAAATTAATTTATTGTGTCATACCAATTAAATTATCAAAGGATTACTTTACAATGCAAATAATAATAACAATAATGAAATTTATCTGGAGAAACAATGTCAAGAATTTCAAAAAAAAATTATGTAAAACCAGTAGAAAGAGAAAGATTTAGGAGTGCCAGATCACAAACTAAACTACAAAATATTATTCATCAAGATGATTTGGTATTAGCTAAAAAATAGGGAAGTCAGATCAGTGGGAAAGATTAGATATTCAATATATAGAAGGAAATGAACCTAGTAGCCTACAGTTTTCTACCTTCTGAGCTAACAACTCAATATTTATTTGACAAAGACTAATGGGGAAAGTGGGAAGCATTCTGACATAAATTAGGTTTAGAGCTACACCTCACACCATTCATGAAGATTAGCTCCAAATAAATTTATGACCTATATATAAAAGGTCACATCATAAACAAATGAGAAGAGCAAAGAAGAAATTACATTTCAGATCGATGGATAAGGTTAGAATCCATGTTCAAGCAAGAGACAGAGAAGATCACAAAAGAGAAAAAAGACAATTTTGAGGTTATAAAATTTAAGTTTTTGTACAAACATAACTAGTTTATCTAAAAAGGAAAGAGTAACTTAGAAAATATTTGCAACAAGTTTCTCTGATAAAGGTTTCATTTCCTAGATATATTAGGAATTTATTCAAATCGATAAGAATAAGAATAATTCCCCAGTTGAAAAATGTCAAAAGATATGAAGAGAAAATTTTCAGAGCAAAAAGCCCAAGCTATAAACAGCCATATGAATGACCAGCTTTCTTTAAAAGCCTATTTTGTAGGCTTTTGTTGTATTTTTTTTTGATTCTCAATCCTTTTGGCCAATATGTATTCTCTATGCATTAAATTTCTTCATTATCTGGCTGTTCCATTGTATTTTATTTCTCTGTGTGGATCAACATATGGAAAAAACACTAAATTTGGGAGCAATATGAGATGATAGTTATTGATAGTTGCAGGATGCCTAATTTAATGAGAAAATAGATATATCTTTGTAGTTGCAAAATGTTTTCAATGGAAAACTAGCATTTTATCTTAAAGTTCTTAAGATGAAAATATATAAAGAAAATAGCCAATAATTTCTGTTGTAAAATATTAATTATAACAAACTTCATACTGTTTTTATAGTCTTTGTTATTTACTCTTTATAGTTTGAGGTTTCTCTTAGTTTGTCTTATCTTTTTTGTTACAAAAATTATAATTTAATAAAAACTATAGTTGGCACATCAAACAAGTCTGACAGTCTATACAACATTCAACAGCTATGAGTCACTACATCTACAAAGAAAGAGGGTAAATATATTTTCATATCTGTAATACCCTAAGCATGAAGAACTATTTACATTGTCAAACTTGGTTAACTTCCAATCATTGATAATTAGAGAAATGAAAATTAAAGTAACTCTGATATTCTACATTTATGATAATCTACATTATCATTGACAAAAATGGAAGATGACAAATGTTGGAGAGATTGCAGTACATTAAGCAATTTAAAAGCATTGTTGGTAAATTTGAAATTAGTCAATTCTAGCAAACAGTTTGGCACAGTGCCCTCAAAATTGCTAAACTATGCACACCTTTTGACTCAGAGATACCACTAATGGGCACCCCCAAAAGAGACCAAAGAAAGAGGTAAAATAACTTTATTTTTAAAAGTAAATGTAATAGATCATTTTGTAGTGACAAAATTCTCTATCACTTGGAGAACAGTCAAACAAATCATAATATATGGATAAAATATCACTGTGCCATAAAAAATGAGGAAAAGGATGGTTTCCGAGAAATGTGAAAAGTCTTCTATGCACTAGTTCAGAGTGAGCTGAGTAAATTCAGAAGAATAATTTATACAATAAATAATAATTTACTAATAAAATATAAAGAGAAAATATTGGAAGACTTAAAAACTCTGACCAACTCACTCACCAAAAGATGCCAGGATAGAAACATTGTAGCCACCTCCTGATAAAGAAGAGATGGATTCAAGATGGAGAATGAGGCATACATTTTGAGATGTAACTAATATGGAAATTTTGCTTGATTATAGACATTTGTTATAAGCATTTTGTTTTATTTTTGAATAGGGGTATAGAAAGGAACGAAAATAAATGCTTGTTAATTAGAAATACAAACAAATAATACTTAGATTCAAATCTGACTCTCCTCTCCCTTTGAAAACCCAGATAAATTTTTCCCCCTTATGAGTCTCCAATTCCTTATCTAATGAAGAGGTTGAACTAGAAATGATATCCCTTCTAGCTGTAACATCCTATATTATCTCTTGAAACAAAAGTAAAAATGTGAAAAAAGTTGCTATAATCAATCATATCAGTGGTCATTACTGAGAAATATCAGGTCCTTTGAATGACCTAAAAAAAAGAAACACTTTAGTGAGCTCTAGTTACCTAGAGAAATCTATTTTCATAGCAACAGATTATATAAAATTAAATATTAATGCATCTAAGAGTTATGAAATTATCATGACCAATGACCTCAGGAAGGCAATATGGGATTTTCACATCTGCTTTCCTTCTTTGATGAAGTGGGAGACTATTACAAATACTACCAGACTTGATTGGTGGTTGGTTAGTTTTACAAAACCACTTTTTTCCTTCGTCTTTTATTCTTTGTTATAAAGAATAACTCCCTGGAAAATGGAAAGGAAAAGATATTTTGAGAAATATAAGTGATATATTTATATTATTTTTCAAAAATGACAGTGACCTCTGATGTGAACTGCCAAATCCTGTTCATATAGAATAATATGAAGTTGGAATCTATTGTTAATTCATCCATCCTGTCTCCAATCTAGTTAGCATCTTTCAAGACAGTTACAACAACTTTTGAGACAATCTTGATGGGAATTTAGCTTTCACAGACTTTTATTATCATAAGTTAAGAAATTAAGCTTTCCCAGACTATCTTGATTGGCATATCTTTAGACAGGTCTGGGACCTGGTCTGCCAGGTGCATTCCATGCCTTTGCACCTGGGAAACCCCCAAGGCTAAACTTCCCCCTATTAAAAAATCTGCTTATGATGAAGATTTTTGCTAAGTTTTTTTTTTTCTGGACTAAGGCCACTATGAGGGACCTTTTTTCTCTCCCTCTTAGTGCCTTCCTGATAATGGTATCTTTCTCCTAACTTTAGCTAACTCCAGCTAGCCTGCTAAATTCTTCTAAGGATCTAACCTGCCAGTCAGTGACATGCTTAGACCTCATTGTATATTCCTTTAATGGATGCTTCTAAATTCCTTTCCTTTCTAACCATATGTTCTCCCAATTCTATTTCATATTTACCACTTCTTGGTGCCTATTTTATCTTTTATTTTTGTCTATAAACTCTTCTCCTAAATAAACCTTCCTTTTGCCAAAGTGAATGGTTATTGTGAATTTCACAATACGTTTATTTCAAACTAGGTATTGCTACCTCAATCTCATCAACCTCTACCCAATGGAGGTATGAAAAATCCACAGCTCCTGAAGATATTAAAAAACAGAGACTTCTAAGCTCTAACTTGATATTTGATCCTAGTACTTTCTCATCCAGGTAGTCTAGAATTAAACCAAAATTTCAGGTTCATTTTCTACCCTTCCTTTGTGACTGTTCCAGTTAACTTGAATCCCTCAGCATTCCCAGATTTCATCCAGACCTCTCATTTCTCTGGGTTTTATCATATGACTGAAATGAATTAATTATCTATGGTCACATTCCTTTTTTCTTAATACCCCAAATGAGGTACTGCTTCTTTCATGAAGCCTTTCCTGATTAAGATCTACTGAAAGGGACCTTAGAAGCCATCTAATCCAACCTCTTAATTTTATAGGTGACTAAAGATGTAGTCTCCTCTGCTTCAAATATTTCATAACTTAGAGAACAGTCACAATTCTCTCACATGACTTATTGCCCCTATAAAACTTGAAGCTCTTGAGGGCAGGGACCTATCAAATTTCATCTCTGTATCCCCCACACTAAACACAGTACATTAAACACCTAAACATATTTAATAAACTAAACACTTAATAAACATGTGTTGAATTGAAATATTGTCATGGTTCTTATGGTAATCAATGGATAGTTTTTGAGCTAAGGTGACATGAAATCATCATCTGTGAGTGACAGATGCCAGATGCTTAGGGTGTGACAGGAAGCCAAAATGCAATTTATTTATATTAATGAAGGGGAAAAAGAATCAATCACTGTGGTTGTCTGGTTTTGAAAAAAAATAAACTAATTTGATTTTTAAATATAATTTCACTTTAAAATTAATTTAATTTTTAAAGTTAATCTTTTAGCCAGTTGTTATGGCGATGTATATACACATTTTTCTTGTGTATTTTTCCAAATGCCTATTTTAACAAGTCACTTTTTGCACTTCTAACTTCCTATACTCTTTCTGCTTCATAGTTTGAGACCAGAAACAAATGTTCAAAGTTCTCCTCCCTTCCTATCACAAATGAAGCTTTATATGAAAATCCAATTGAAAATATATATCAAAGGAAAACAGAAAAAGAAAAGAAAAATCATTGCCCATTATCCATTACTCCTGATTTCTGATTTCCATTGGAGGGACCTTGATTTCTCTTAGTCCTTAAAAACATGGGTCAGTTGTGTTTTTTCCCAGTTAAAATTCATCTCATTAACTAAGTATGCCAGAAGAAAAAACCCTGCATCTCTTCTACTCTTGTATGGGGTCTTGATAAAGACCTTCTTGAGACCTGAACTCAAGTCTCCTGACTCTGAGACTGGCTCTCTTTCCACTATGTCATGCTGCTTTCACAGCAGCTACAAGGAGGATGAATTAAGGAAAAAGAGAAACTGGAAGCAGGGAGACCTACTAGGGAGCTATTGTAATAGTATACAACAGGTGATGAGGGTCTGAACAAGGAAGGTAGCCAAGTTAATGCAGAAAAGGGAATTGATTGGAGAGATAACATGGCGGAAGAATCAGCAAGACTTGACAGTGGATTGGGTATATATATAGAAAGGGAGGAAGAGTCACAAAGGAAGAGCAATGAGTTGAAGATAACTCTGAGACTTCTAATTTGAATAATTAGAATGAAGGGGAAAAGATTTAGGAAGTGATATGGGTTTAGGGGCAAAAGTAATGAGACTTGTTTTGGACATATGGAGATTGATGTGCCTACAGAACATTCATTGGAATGTCTAACTGACAGGTAATATAGGACTGAAACCCGTTAGAGACAAAGGCTATATTTATAGATCTGGGATAGATCTATGTAACTATCTGTAGATAGATTATAATTAAAACATGGTGATGAAATCACCAAGAAAAGGTACCACTTAGAGAAGCAGCATGGTATAGAGCCTAAAATTGGAAGCCAGAAGACCTGTATTTAAATCCTGCTTTGGATAGTTGTTAGCTACGTGACCCTAGGAAAGTCCATAAACCTTGTTTTGAGAACTAAATGAGATCATGTCCATTAAGCAACATAAGGGAGAAGGTGCATTCATCCCCATTTAAATCTAGAAGAACCCATTCAATTAAAGAGGTTAGCTAGGAATAAATATTTAATTTGGGAAGATAGAAATGATTTGATTTTTGGATGAAGAAGCTACATGATGTCACTCAGGAAATATCTTGTAATTAACTGAAAACATCGGAGATACCTTTGGGTCTGTTATAACATAATAAGCTAGTTTGGCATGTAGCATTCAACTACAGGCTAAACTGGAGATGAGGATACCTCTAGACATGTCCCCTGGGACAACTTAGAAAGGAGGAAGAGAGCCTCTATATCCTCTCTCTCTCCATTCACCCAGCAACTATGGGAGTTCTGGAGGTATATCAGAAACAGTAAAATCAAAGAGTTCTCATCAGCAGCTGAAGCTGGTAACAAAGTCTGCCCTGGGATCTGACAGAAGCTGAGGAAAAATTAGACGAACTAATTAAAAGTACTTCAGGTATCTATGAGGTTTCTGATTCTTGAAGCCACCCAGAGGTCTATACTTGAGAAGAACTTCATGAGCCTTCCACAAAAAGAAAAGAAAGGACTTTAAGGAGTACTTTCAGGAGTGTATTTTCAATAATATAACATAGAGTTACAAGTTTCTCCTTTGGCTAAATGAGGTTTCCTAGCTTGAACCCACTCTCCCTAGGGATTCAGCATGTAAGGGGTTTGTGCCCCAGGTGTGGGGAAATGTTTTTCAGCAATTGGCCTTACTTTATCAAACTAGTAAATAACTCTTTCTCAATGTCAGTTAAGTGACACACATTGATAATTGATGAGGAATACCCCATATGAAATGTTTATGAGTGGTAATACTAAAAAAAAAAAAAAAAAAAAAAAAAACCTTAGCCCTTCAAATTTAGCTCTAGAACCCTGAGAATTATGTCACCCTTTAGGGATCATAGTGCTAGTAGGAGTTAAGGAAAGGAGCTGGATGGACTATTTCACTACCATATAAATGTGACCTATTACTCTAAGCAGCATATACTAACTCATCATCATTCTTTTTTTGTTTTGTTTTGTTTTCTATTGTTTTTTTTCTGGTTTTACATGTACATTAATTTTTTAAATATATATTTCTTTATGAATCATATTGGGAAAAAAAATAAAAATAAAAGGGAAAAACACAAGAAAACAGAAGGAAAAGAAAAAAATTAACATAGCACATGTTGATTTATATTCAGTCTTCATAGTTCTCTCACTGGGGCATTTTCTATCCAAAGCTTATTGGTATTGCCTTCGATCACTGATTGGCTGAGAAGAATGAAATCTTTCCTAGTTAGTTGATCATTACATAATCTTGCTGTTACTGTGTACAATGTGTTCTGTTTGTTTCACTCAGCATCAGTTCATGTAAATCTTTCCAGCACTTTCTAAAATCAACTTATCATTTTTATAGAACAATATTCCATTACTTTCATATTATTCAACCTATTCAGCCATTCCCCAATTGATGGGCATTTTTTCATTTTCCAATTCTTTGCCACCATAAAAAGAGCTGCTACAAACATTTTGCACATATGGATCCTTTTCCCTACTTTCTGATTTCCTTAAGATACAGACCCAGTAGAAACATTGCTGAATCAACATGTATGCCCAGTTATATAGCCCTTTGGGCATAGGTCCAAATTGCTCTCCAGAATGGCTGGATCAGTTCACAACTCCACCAACAATTCACTAGTGTCCCAGTTTTCTCATATCCCCTCCAACGTTTATTATTATCTTTTCTTGTCATCTTAGCCAATCTGAAAGGGATAAGATGGTACATCATCATTCTAAAATAGAGAAGTAGGGATTCTTAATCTTTTGGGGGGTCATGGACCCAGGGGTAGAGTCAGCTCTACTGGTTCAGGAGTGTCAATTATTAATTTTTTATTGTGAATAATTACAGCTCAGAAATCATCAAGTATTACATATGAGAATTTGATTTATATCTTTTTGTTGATGGTTTAAACTTAAAAGAGTTATGAGGAAAATGTCAATAATGTAGATTACATTTTAAAATGTGTCATGGATTTTTAAGAGAGCCAGTTGTTAAACATTTGTCAGCACACCTCTGCCTGAACCCCTTTGCAGTCTGTTAAATAAGGTCTTTCTCAAAAATAATGCTTTTAAATTGGTAATATAAAATATTGAATAAAACCTTTATATTGAATCCAGTTGTAGAGACTTTAAAAATAAGTTCATGGACTCCAGTTTAAGAGTCCTTTCTCTAAATTTCATTGAGTTTTTTCTCTCTCTTTGAACCTTTTCTTAGTTTCATCCTGATTTTTAACCCTAAACATTAACTCTCCACTTGCAACCCTCTCAAATTATTTTTCACTCCATCAAGCACTCTCAGAGATCAATTTCCAAAATGGCTACTCTAGTGATTGACATCATTAGTGTACTCGAACACTTTTTTTTAATCTGTGTAGGAGGAAACTGATCATTGAGAACATCTCTCAGAAAGTCACATCCATTATCATCTGTGTACCTCAAGGATTTTCTGTCATTGCATACTGATATTTCACAACCTAACTAATAAATTAAAATAATAATTTTTAAGTTTTATGTATATGGATGCAAAGTAATGGGGAAAATAAAACAAAAAAACAAAAAAAAGTCTGTACCTCAAAGAACAGCTGGGGCAGTTGACCTCCATTCTTTTCATGGGGCAATTTCAGATACTATCTTCATAGCACATGCCTGACTAGCTGTGTTTACATAGAAAAAAATGAAATAGGTGGTTGGGAGCAATCATCCAGATAATGAAAAATAAAATTAATTGTGAAGGGATAGAAAGAGAATGGAAATATCCCAGACTGGGCAATTTGATCCTAGGTTCAAAGAGTTCCCATGGTCTGACACAATGAAGCACATTTTTGGCTTATTTGCTAGGAGAAGTTTTATTGAATTGTGTATAGAGAGAGGGAGAATTGTGTATAGAGAGAGAGTCTATAGATGGCCCTGACCAGGGAAGTAGAAAAGAAAGGGAATAAGCATTTGTACACTAAGTACTATGTGTTAAGCACTGAGCTAATATTATCTCTTTTGATTGAGTTGAATTGAATTGAATATTACCTCATTTGATTCTTACTACATTTCTCTGAGAGGGAGATACTATTAACACCTCTATTTTGCAGATAAGGAAACTGAGGCAACAGAGGTTAAAATGCTTGTCCAGCTACTAAGTGCTTGAGGCTGGATTTGAAATCAGGACTTTGGGACTCTAGGCTCGGCTATCTATCCATTATACCATATAATGCTTTTAAGTAGTTTTGTCATTCTGGTCAAATCCAAACCTTAGGGACAAATTAACCAGTTCCAGGAGTTTGTTTTTCACAGATCAGATTTCTCTTGCTGTTGAGAGATGAATATCCTTTGAAAAGTGGGAGAAAAAATATCTTTGGTATGTCAACCAAATAAAGTTTCTAGACAAAGGATCCCTCAGGAAGAGAATTTAGCTCAACTTTAGCCTAGCCCAAATGACATTTACTACAGAAAAGAGTTTTCCTCAACCTGGTATCAATTACTGGATACTTTCACCAGACCAAGGGTAACATATGAAGGTTCAGAGAAATTGTGATGGTATTTGGTTTATATTTAATACCATAACAAAAGGTTTGACAGGAACTATTCAAATTAATCATCTATACAGATCAAACTGGGCAACCAGGTGATGTAAGAGGCCTGGAGTCAGGAAAACTCCTCTTCACAAGTTCAAATCCAACTAATCAAATCAGATGCTAGCTGAGTGACCATGAACAAGTCACTTTATCCTGCTTGCTTCAATTTCTTCATCTGTAAAATGAACTAGAGAAGAAAAGAAGGCAATTATCTTTGCCAAAAAAAAACTCCAAAGCAGGGTCACAAAGCATCAGACCTGATTGAAAAACAAGTAAATAACAAGTAAATAAATTCCTTATATGTACTCTTTAAATTATACATTGCATTTTTGTTTTCATAACAAGTGTTCTAAATTCACCTGAATATGAAAAATTAAGATCCTAGGATTTAGAGTTGCTTAGAGACCATCCAGGTTAAATTCTTCTTTAAAAAAAAAAAAAAACTTCCATTAATTTTAAATGACAAACATTTATTTTCTTTTCCTCCCATTCCTATTAATAGGAGGAAGAAAAGAAAACCAAACCCTTATAACAAATAAACAGTCAAACAAAACAAATTGAATGTTTTATTCTATAATATTGATTCTCTGGAATTATGATATGTCACTACATTCAACAGAAATCTTAAGTCTTTCAAGGTTGTTTGTCTTAACAACTATGTTTGTTTTTATAAACCATTATTTTAGGTCTTCTCAGTTCACACAGTATCAATTCTACAAGTTACCTGAGATTTCTCTGAAATTATCACATGTTATAGCACAATAGTAGTTGTATACTCAGATTTGTTCAGTCATTCCCCAAATGCAATTCCCCTCCTAGTTCTTACACACACACACACACACACACACACACACACACACACACACACACACAGAGAGAGAGAGAGAGAGAGAGAGAGAAAGAGAGAGAGAGAGAGAAAGCTGCTATAAATATTTTTGTATATGTGGGTACGTTTCCTCTTTGATCTCTTTGGGATGTGGATCTAATAGAGGAATCACTGGGTCAAATGGTATATACACTCAGTGATTTTTTTAGACATAAATCCAATTTTTTTTGTTTGACTTGGTTCACAGCTATACCGAAAAACACATTAAAGTGCCTATTTTCCTACAATTCCACCAGAACTTATCATTTTTCTCATTAACCATCTTTGCCAATCTGATAGATGTGAGATAGAATCTCAGAATTGCTTTGATTTTCATTCATCTAATTATGAATGATTTGGATCCTTTTTCTTCATATGACTGTTGATAGTCTGGATGCCTTTCTTTCAGGACTACCTATTCAAATCCTTTAGCTATTTATCATTTAGGGAATGCCTCTTGCTCTTAAAAATGTGAATCAAAAGTGGAGCCATGATAGTGCAGAGGAGACATGTCTTTTTCTTTTCTTTTTTTTTATTAAAAGCTTTTTATTTACAAAACATATGAGTGATTTTTCTACATTGACCTTTGCAAAAAACTTTTTTTTCCAAGCTTTTCCCCTCCTTGCCCCACCCCCACCCCTAGATGACAGGTAATCTAATACATGCTAAATATGATAAATTAT
>JAJPUD010001535.1:152065-207459 GCA_023553655.1 Myrmecobius fasciatus | reverse complement strand
TATATGACAAATCCAATATATATATATATATACATATGTATATATATATATATATATATATACAGATCTATACAGTTATCTTACTGCACAAGAAACATCAGATCTAGAAAGAGAGAAGAAAAAAACAACCTAAGAAGGAAAACAAAATGCATGGAGATACCCACAGAAAGCGTTAAAATGCTATGTTGTGGTCCACACTCAGTTCCCACAGGCCTCTTTCTGTATGCATATGACTATCTTCATCGCTGAACAATAGGAACTGGTTTGAATCACATCATTGTTGAAGAGAACCATGTCCATCAGAATTAATCATCGTATAGTCTTCTTGCTGTGCATAATGTTCTCCTGGTTCTGCTGATTTTACTCAGCATCAGTTCATGCAAGTCTCTCCAGGCCTTTCTAAAATCATCCTGCTGGTTGTTTCTTACAGAACAATAATATTCTATAACATTCATATACCATAATTTATTCAGCCACTCTCCAATTGATGGGCATCCTTTCAATTTCCAGTTTCTTGCCACTACAAAAAGGGCTGCCACAAACATTTTTGCACATGTGGGTCCCTTTCCCTCTTTTAAAATCTCTTTGGGATATAGGCCCAGTAGAAACACTGTTGGGTCAAATGGTATGCACAGTTTTATAACTTTTTGAACATAGTTCCAAATTGCTCTCCAGAATGGTTGGATCCATTCACAGTTCCACCAACAATGTATCAGTGTCCCAGTTTTCCCACATCCCCTCCAACAGTTATCATTATCATTTCCTGTCATTTTAACCAATCTGACAGGTGTGTAGTGGTATCTCAGAGTTGTCTTAATTTGCATTTCTCTAATCAATAGTGACTTGGAGCACCTTTTCATGTGACCAGAAGTAGTTTCAATTTCTTTATCTGAAAATTGTCTGTTCATATCTTTTGACCATTTATCAATTGGAGAATGGCTTGGATTCTTATATATTTGAGTCAATTCTCAATATATTTTAGAAATGAGGCCTTTATCAGAACCTTTCAATGTAAAAATATTTTCCCAGTTTACTGCTACCCTTCTAATTTTGTCTGCATTCATTTTGTTTGTACAAAAATTTTTTAACTTGATATATTCAAACTTATCTATTTTGTGATTAATGATGACCTCTAGTTCTTCTTTGGTCGCAAATTCCTTCCACCTCCACAGGTCTGAGAGGTAAACCATCCTACATTGTTCTAATTTGTTTATAATATCATTCTTTATGCCTAGATCATGAATCCATTTTGACCTTATCTTGGTATATGGTGTTAGGTATGGGTCAATGCCTAATTTCTTCCATACTAGTTTCCAATTATCCCAGCAGTTTTTGTCAAATAGTGAGTTTTTATCCCAAAAACTGGGGTCTTTGGGTTTATCAAACACTAGATTACTATTGTCATTGAGTATTTTGTCCTGTGAACCTAACCTATTCCACTGATCCACTACTCTATTTCTTAGCCAGTACCAAATGGTTTTGGTGACCACTGCTTTACAATATAGTTTTAGATCTGGTACAACTAAGCCACCCTCATTTGCATTTTTTTTCATTAATTCCCTTGAAATTCTTGACCTTTTGTTTTTCCAGATGAATTTTGTTGTTATTTTTTCTAGGTCAGTTAAATAATTTCTTGGGAGTTTGATTGGTACAGCACTAAATAAATAGATTAGTTTAGGTAGTATTGCCATCTTTATTATATTCACTCAACCTATCCAAGAGCACTTGATGTTTTTCCAATTGTTTAGATCTGACTTTATTTGTGTGGAGAGTGTTGTGTAATTTTGCTCATATAGATCCTGACTTTCCCTTGGCAGATATATTCCCAAATATTTTATACTATCGATAGTTATTTTGAATGGAATTTCTCTTTGTATCTCTTGCTGTTGAATTTTGCTGGTGAAGTATAAAAATGCTGATGATTTATGTGGATTTATTCTATATCCTGCAACTTTGCTAAAGTTGTGGATTAATTCTAATGGTTTTTTAGTTGATTCTCTAGGGTTCTCTAAGTAGACCACCATATCATCTGCAAAGAGTGATAATTTGGTTTCCTCATGACCTACTCTAATTCCTTTAATCTCTTTTTCTTGTCTTATTGCTAAATCTAGCATTTCTAATAGAATATTGAATAATAATGGTGATAGTGGGCAACCTTGTTTCATTCCTGATCTTATTGGGAATGGTTCCAGTTTATCACCATTACATATGATGCGAGCTGATGGTTTTAAATAGATGCTACCGACTATTTTAAGGAAAAGTCCATTAATTCCTATACTCTCTAGTGTTTTTAATAGGAATGGATGTTGGATTTTATCAAATGCTTTTTCTGCATCTATTGAGATTATCATATGTTTTTTATTAATTTGGTTATTGATATGGTCAATTATGTTAATAGTTTTCCTAATATTGAACCACCCCTGCATTCCTGGTATAAATCCTACTTGGTCATGGTGTATTATTCTGGGGATAATTTTCTGTAATCTCTTTGCTAATATTTTATTTAAGATTTTTGCATCAATATTCATTAGGGAGATTGGTCTATCATTTTCTTTCTCTGTTTTTGTTTTACCTGGTTTAGATATCAGTACCATGTCTGTATCATAAAAGGAGAGACATGTCTTTTTCTAAGCTCTCCCTGATGTCCCTCAAATCAACATCAAATCAAGCCTCTGAACTGGTTTTGGAGTGACAGAACCCACAAATATTTGGAATGTAATAAATTTTCAGCAGAAGATATTTTGGAAGAATTTCAGAAAAGATCTGTTTCAATCAGCATAGAGGGAGGGGCCAAGAGCAGGCACAGTGCAGAGACCCAGGCCAGGGTGGGCCTTGCTCACCAGGGAATATAACCAGAGGAATCTACAGCAGTGTTGACTACTCTGTTCCTGTTGCAAGACAGTAGATCAGGATATTAGCTGTAAGACATCCAACAAAAATACAAAAGGCAAATAGTGAGCCCCTGAACCTCAGAATAATATGGGACCTGGCTATGTCCACCCAGCACCAACCCAGTGCAGCCATTGTTGCCTATAAAGAAAGCATGGACAACCTCCCCTTTCCCCTAAAAGCAGACCACAGCCTTTTTTAAAAATGAGAAAAAAAGAACTCTGACCATATACAGTCTTTGTGGAGAAAGAGAAGAATTGATTTCAAACTCTGAGAACACTAAAAGCAGATCATCTCCAGATGAAGGCACAAAGGGTGATATGAATTGGTCCCCATCTCACAAGATTCTCTTAGAAGAATTCAAAAAGGATCTTAAAAGAGAGAAGAAAAATGGGGAAAGGAAATGAGAACTTTGTAAGAGAGTTTGGAAAAGGAAACACAAAAATTATCTGAAGAAAACTCCTTAAAAATAGATTTAGTGCAATGGAAAAAGCATATAACTCCTTACAAAATAGATTTGACAAGATGGAAAAAGAAAACAACTTCTTGTAAAACAGAATTTATGAAATAGAATAAAAATCCATTGAACAAAACAACTCATTTAAAAATTCAATTGGCCAAATATAAAAGGAGCTTAAAAAGGGTAACTGAAGAAAATAATTCACTAAAAATTAGAACTGGACAAGTGGAAATGAATGACTCAATGAGATATCAAGAATCAGTCAAACAAAACAAAAAAATTTTAAAAAAATAGAAAATGTGTAATACCTTATTGGAAAAACAACTGACCTGGAAAATAGATCTAGGAGAGACAATCTAAGGATTACTGTACTTCCTGAAAATCATGATGAAAAAAAGAACTTAAATAAATCATCAAGGGAAACTGCCCTGATGTCCTAAAACCAGAGAGTAAAATAGGCATTGAAAGAATTCATCAATCACCTCCTGAAAAAGACCCCAAAATGAAAACTCCAAGGTATATTGTAGCTAAGTTTCAGAACTATTGTATCAAGGAAAAAATATTGCAAGCAGCCAGAAAGAAGCAATTCAAATGTTGAGGAGCCACAATAAGAATTACCAAGAATCTAGCAGCTTCCACCTTAAAGTATTGAAGGGTCTGGAATCTGATATTCCAAAAGGCAAAGGAACTTGAATGGCAGCCAAGAATTAACTATCCAGCAAAATTGAGAATTATCTTTTAGAGAAAAAGACAGCCATTCAATGATACAGGTGAATTTCATTTATTTCTGATGAAAAGACCAAAGACAAAACTCAAGAAAAGCATAAAAAGATAAAAAGGAAAGAACTCTTGAGAACTAATTATATCTCTATTTGGGGTGTACTTAGAGAGTGCAGGTATAATTAGATTTTATTGTGATAATATAAAAAAGAAACTAGAGGTGGAAAGGGGATTGTATTGGAAAAAAGAGGAAAATGGAGGTAAAATGAAGGAAACTGCATCTCATGAAGAGGCAAAGAAGACCTATTACAGTTGAGATAAAGAAGGGAGGGGATGAACATTGCGTGAATCTTACTCTTACCAGGTTTGGCTCAAAGAGATAATATCAGACATGGTTGGTTTCACAGAGAAACTTGTTTTACTCTATAGGAAAGTGGAAAAGGAAAGGGAAAAGAAAAGGGAAAACAGAAGTAGTAGGGGAAAGGTATAAGAAATGGAGAGGGCTGTTTGAGGGAGGTAGTGGTCAGAAGCAAAATACTGGAGAGGAGGAAAAGGAGGAAAGGAAAGAGAAAAGCATAATTTGGGGTAAATAAGATGGTGGGAAATACAGAATTAGTCATTTTAACTGTGAATGTGAACAGGGTGAACTCTCCCATAAAATAGAAGTGGATTGCAGACTGGATTAAAAGCCAGAATCCTACAATATATTGTTTACATCAAACACGTTTAAAGCATAATGATACATATAAAGATAAAAGACTGGAGTAGAATCTATTATGCTTCAGGTAAAGTAAAAAAAGCAGAGATAGTGATACTGATTTCAGATCAAACAAAAGCAAAAATAGATCTAATTAAAAGAGATAAGGAAGGAAACTGTAACTTGCTAAAATGTATCATAGATAATGAAGTAATATCAATACTAATATATATACAGCAAGTGATATAGCATCCAAATTCCTAGAGAAGAAGTACAGAGAGCTGCAAAGCCAGCAAAACTATAGTAATGGGGGATTTCAACCTTGCTCTCTCAGAACTAGGTAATTCGAACCACAAAATTAATAAGAAAGAATTTAAGGAGGTAAATAGAATTTTAGAGTTAGGTATGATAAATCTTTGTAGAAAATTGAATGTAGACAAAAAAGAATATACTTTTTTCTACTACTTTTTTCTCAGCAGTTCATGGAACCTATTCAAAAATTGACCATATATTAAAGCATAAAAACCTCAAAATCAAATGCAAAAAGGCAGAAATAGTAAGTGCATCTTTTTCAGATGATGATGCAATAAGAATCACACATAATAAAGAGCCAAGGAAAAATAGACCAAAAATTAATTGGAAACTAAATAATCTGATCCTAAAGAATGAGTGGGTGAAACAACAGACCATAGACATGATCAATAATTTCATTTAAGAGAATGACAACAATGAGACAATATACCAAAATTTATAAGATACAACCAAAGAAGTTCTTATGGGAAGTTTTATATCTCTAGATTTTTACTTACATAAAATAGAGAAAGAGAAGAACAATGAATTGGGCATGCAACTAAAAAAGCTAGAAAAAAGAACAAATAAAAAACCAGTAAGTAAATACTAAATTTGAAATTCTGAAAATAAAAAGGGAGATTAATGAAATTGAAAGTAAAAAAAAACTATTGAACTAATAAACAAAACTAAGAACTGGTTTTATGAAAAAAAAAACAAAATAGATAAACTTTTAGGTAATTTGGTCAGAAAAAGAAGAAAATCAAAAATAAAAAGGATGAACTTTACACCAATGAAGAGGAATTTGGTGCAATAGTTGAGAACTATTTTGCCCAACTGTATGCCATTAAATATGATACTCTAAGTGAAATGGATGAATATTTACAAAAATAAAGATTACTTAGATTAACAGAGGAGGAAACAAATTATTTAAACAGTCCCATTTTAGAAAAAGAAATTGAATAAGCTATTAATCAACTCTCTAAGAAAAAATCTCCACAGCCAGATGGATTTACATGTGAATTCTACCAGACATTAAGGGAACAATTAATTCCAATATTATGCAAACTCTTTGGGAAAATAGGGAAAGAAGGAATCCTACCAAATTCTTTTTGTGACACAGACATGGTATTGATAGCTAAATCAGGTAGGGTCAAAAAGAAAATTATAGACCAATTTCCCTAATGAATATTGATGCAAAAATTTTAAATAAAATATTAGCAAAGAGATTACAGCAAGTTATCCCCAGGATCCTCATTACCAAATAGGATTTATACTAGGAAACTGAACCCCAGTAAATGATTTACCCAGGATCACATAGCTATTAAAGGTCTGAACTAGAAATCAAACCCAGATCTTCCGTTATGATAAGTTGGATTTTCACAAATTGAATTTTCTTATAGCAAGTTTTACCTGTAAACTCAATCCCCAGCTTCTAAGAAGATCTCCCTACCAGATACTGTTCCATGTCTGATCCAATGGATATGAGTCACTTCAGAAAACACAAATATTGCTGCCACTATCTCTTTATTAAAGCAAGGAGATTGCATACCCTCTGTGCCACATTCCATGTGAAAAGCAGCTCAGTATGCCGATCACATTCAGCATTTAAAAATATTTAATTATGTGCAAAGATAGAGACCATGTGTCATTTATTGGCCAGGTTTATTTGGGACTTTATTATAATACATATCACTGTAGCCTATTATTCCTCAGCAGATTGGACAAGTTTCAAGGTTAATAAAAATGCTCTGGCAAATTGTTATTTTGAAAGTGATTGAAGGAAATGTCCTACTCTAAGCATATGTTTGACCTTTTGGGGGAAGAAAAAAATATAAAATGCTAGTGTAAGCCTCATGCAATTCGCGTTATTTTGACAGCTCTAAATTGTTTATAGAAAGTTGAGTGGATCTAGGGACTGTAGTACCAAACGTTTTTATCTTAGAATCTTCACCTTTAATGATGCTTCTCACCAGCAATAGCTAAGAAGTCTGACTGAAAATTCACTTGCACTGCTGAGAGAACTATTGCAATAGCTGTGTCCGATTTATTTTATCTATGTGATCCCCTTACCTTTTAGAGTTATCCCCTAAAAAATCATTCTTCCAGTTCTTTTAGCTCAAATACCACTTAAATTGAATTCATCAAAGATATGTAAAAGGAGACTAGTCACTAGGGCCCAATCTAGGAGCATGCTCTACAGTCTTTCCAAGGCAACTCCATTAAAGATGTATTACATGCTTACTGAATGCAAACATCTACATTCATGGGTGTTTTTTAAAAAATGTTTAGATAAGGCAAATTTCTGGTCTCATGGAATTTAAGGTATAATAGGAAGAGCATATGCACAAATAACTATGATACAAATTTTTATATAAATGTATTTGAAACATGCATAACAAAGTCCTTTTGACATCTTCCATCCCTATTCCCACACTAATAATTCTGTTGTTGAGTAGAAGTATCTATTCAACTTGCAGATGTATTTGCAAATAAAATCAAAATTATTCTAAGAAAAGAATTTCTGATATTTTTCTCTTAAAAGGGCCCCTAACATTTTCCTTTATTATCTCTTTATAACCTCTGGAGTTTCCCAAAGGGGTAACATAAGCCCTGATCTGTTATTTCAGGGGTATGATGGGAATAAAAAACAAAAGAACAAAAGAACTTGGGAAAAAATATTTTAGAACCGCCAAAGAGTTCTCCCTCCCCCTTACCAGTTATTCCCTTCCTCCTCAGACTTAGATGTAGAACTAGAAGGTATATCAGGAGTCATCTAGTTCAATTCAATTCTCTCATTTTTTAGAGGAGGAAATTGAGGCCTAGAAGACTTGCCCCAAATCACACAGATAGTACATGACAGAGTCAGAATTTGAACTCATGTCCTCTGACTCCAAAATCAGAAGTCTTTCCACTACACCACATTGATCTTACACTGTAATTTCTTTTGTGCCTCTTCTGTGCATTTGTTATGTGATGTATATTATCCAGGTTTATGTCTTGCCTACCCCCCACACATACATGACTATAAACTCCATGAGGTCTTATGTAAATGTTTTTGTCTCCCCCAGCACCTCACACATCAATATGCACTCAGTAGACACTCAGATGTTTATTGAATAAATAATGACATTCATCATTCTTAGGTTCTTTGTTTTTCCATCTGCAAAACTTGGAAATAACACTATGTGATCTCCAAAGTTCCTTCTGGCTGTGATGTTTTTTAGATTTAATTCTAATCTTTCCTTGTTGTTCACCAGTTTATTATTTTTTAAAAGTTTTTGTAACTCTAAGAAGACAAAATGGAAACTGGCAAAATATCAGATCACAAGTGACAACTTAAAAGGAGAAATTACAAAAGTACCAAGTATTAAAGGCGTAAAGGGGTAGAAAACACTGGTCTTCAATTAAATGCAAACAAGACTCTAGACCTGGTCTTTCTTAGCACTCTCTCTCTCTTTCAAAAGCTCCTATTTTTGTTTTCTTCTATGTCCTATATGGAATGTGTACTAGATCAAATTCTTGAATTTCTAGAACAAGGTAGATTCAAATTGGCAACATTGTTAGAATGAGCTTATCTTGGTGCCTTGCACAAAAGAAGAAATAATAAATGTGAATTTAACTGAATTTAAGTTTCAGAATCTCAAAGTTGGAAGTGACCATAGCGATTATCCCCCCTCCAGTTATCCAAGTTTTCTTGAGAACATACAGTGAAGAGAAACAGGTCATATCCACTTTTAAAGGAAGTTTTGTTTTTGTTTTTGTTTTTGTTTTTCCCTTAAGTCTAAATACATCTTTTTTGCTATTTCTATTCAATTAGGTCTTTCCTTTAGAACCAAAAAGAACAAGTCAACCACTCTTCCGTATGATAACCCTTCAATTACATGAATAGTTATTCTTCTCCAGGCTAAATATCCCCACTTGCTTTAATTAGCCAATCATCAAAGTGTTCTCCAGTTTACTTAGTGTCTTTCCTAAAATGTGATCTTCAGGAACTAAATACAATACCCCAGAAGTGTTCAATACTCCAGAAGGGATCAAAATCCCTAATTTTAGACACTCTGTCTCTCTTATTGCTGCCTAATATCACATTAGCTTTTCTGTTTGCCATATCACTGAATTTTCAATCCACTAAAACCCCTAAAACTTGTCAGTCAAATTACTGTCTAACCCCACATTTCTGCCATCTTGGACTCATGAAGTTGATTTTTTAACCCAAGGGTAAGACTATAAATGATTAAATTTCATTTAATTTAATTAATTAATTATTTTCAGTATCAACGTATATTACATATCCACCCCCAAACAACTTGTTGTCATCAGTAAATTTGATAAACGTCATTAATGCATTTATCCAAAACATTAATCAACATGTTAAACAACAGAAAACATATCATAGATCTTTGGGTCTTTCCACCAGAGGCCTCCTTACAAGATCATATCAAATCATTTATGACTAGATTAAACCAATAATTTAGTTCCAACTATGCCAACTATGTTATTACTACTTTTATTAGTATATCCTAGCTTTCCCACAGGAACAACATGAAAGACTCGATCTTTATTTTAACTAAACCCTAGAAGAATATCTACACCATTTTTCTGATCTACCAGTCTAGTAACCCTGTAAAAAGAACAAAGTAGGTTAAAATGGCTTCACCTATTTTTTTGATGAAGCCATGCTGGCTTTTTGTGATTGCTTCTGCCCTTTTTAGATGTTCACTTGCCATTCTTTGACTAACATCCTAAACAATTTCTCCAAGAATCAAAACCAACGTAACTGAACTATAGCTTTCCTTTTTGTTGTTTTTTTTTTTTAAACCAGGACAATATTTGTCTTTCTCCAATCCTTCTCACATTCCTCATTTTATCTTTCAAAGATCATTTGACAGTGATTGCAATCAATGCTTGCAATATTCAGGGATGTAATTCAACTGAGTCTAATGACTTCAACCTACCAAGAACATTTAGATACTTTTATGATTTACCTTCTTATGCAGCATGGCATAGTAGATAAATGCTAGACCTGAAGTCAAGTTGATCTGTGTTCAAATTCTACCTGTGATATTTAATTAGTATTATACCTATGAACAAACCCCTATATTTCAGTTTCCCCACATTAAGACAGGAATAAGTCCAGTAGAACACACCTCACAAGATTATTATGATGTTCAAATGATATAAAATATGAAAAGCATTTTGCAAACTTTTCAGTGCTATGTAAATATCAGCTATTTTTATCTTAAGCATCTATTTCCCTATTAACAATTTTCTGTTTTTACCTTTAATGCCCCAAAGCTATTGTTCCAAGCCAAAAAAAAAAAAAAAAAGAATTGAACCCTTTTTAACCCTTACTATTATCCCATTTACCCTGAGGTAATAAAGCCTCTAGTTCCACCAACATGAATCCCAACCAATCATGTTTTGGGGAAATCTCTAGCTTCATACTTAGATGAAGGTAGAGTGGGAATTAATGGAGCATGTCCTTTAAACTTTCATGCAGCTATAAGGCCTCTTGGTGAGACAAATAGGATATATTCTACCTAGGTCAGCCTAATAACATAATCTGATATTGGACAATTACAAAATGAAACGAGCCTTTTCCTATCCCTACTATCAAACATTCTTTTGAATTTCTGATTCTGAGTCTGCTTCTGCTTCCAATATTGCATTTGGGCTTTCACCCATTATTTCCCTAGTTAGCCCATTATCAATCCTGGTACATTGTACTGTGTATTGTACTTCTAACCTCCATCCATACTAGACTTCTCTGCAATCTTTTCCTTTGTTCCTTAAACTGGGAATGCCGAATCAATACTATTGTTTCTATCCAACCACAGCCTTCGCCAAAATCTAATATAAGTGCCCTCCTGAAGTTTATAGACAGGAAAGTATAACCTTTGCTCCAGTCAAGCTAATTGTCTTTTCACTGCTCCCCAAATACATTGTGATTAGTGTCATGTCTCCACCTAGAACTCTTTCCACATACTTTATATAGATAAATAAGCAATCCTTAGAATCTTGGTTTATTGCTCTTCCTCCAGGAAATATTCCTTGACCACTCTGTTCTATAAATTGGTATTAGTCACAAAGATGTCAGACTCAGGAGTAAACCTCATAACTAATTAAAATATAATTGGAAAGTATTTAACAAAAATAAACCAAAATACAATAAAACATAGATAATATTAATTTGTAATTTTTCTATGTCAATATGTAACTTAAAGTGATTCTATTTAAGTCTGGCACCACTGGTATGGTGGAAAGAGCATTGCATTTACATTCAAAGGACCAGGATTCAAATCTCTACTGTACCACTAAATATGAGACCTTGCACTAGTCACAATCACTTGGAAGTTTCAGTTTCTTTGTTTTGTAAAATAATAGGGTTGGATAAGTTGTTCTTTAGGGTCCCTTTCAGCTTTAAAACCTCTTCTTTCCTGGAAGTTTACTGACTATGCCTTAAACAATGTGTTACACAATTTTGCCTATAGCACTCATTTAGGCATTGAATATACTATTTTGTGTGATTTGCTAATTAATATATGTCTATTATTCATGCCTTTCCCAACTAGAGTGTAAGTTTCCTGGAGCTAAGGACATTATGTGTCTTTTCTGGAATCCCTTAGAATGTCTGGCTAGAGGCTAAGTACAAAAAGCCACTCACAGCCCATAGTCCACTGTGGAGTTGTGACTCTTCTCAATCTGCCCCACTTTGGCCTATTCACTTAGAATTCTAGGCAGGAAATAGAAAACTTCACCCTTAGAGATACTCATAAACAGCTAAGTATCCTCTATCAACAAGGGATAAAGGGGGAAAATAGCCAATAAAAATACATAATGAAACAACTACAAAGCAAACAGAACTATGACACTCAGACCCTGCCAAGTTATTGCTTGGCTAGAGCAAGGATTTTACAGTAATATCATTTGATTTTTCTGACTCCATGTCAATTATTTTTAAATGTCCTTTATTCCTTTCACTGTGTATCAGTGCCTCTGAAGAAAGGATATTACAAAGTCTGGGCCCTGGAGAAATAGCCCCCTTTATCCACAACTCTTAAAAAAAGAGACAAAGAAAGGAAAAAGAAGGGAACTCCTAGTTATGGTCCAGGATTCTCATTAACTATTAATTCCCTGCCTCCCAAACTTCTTTAGATTTAACTACTTTGTGTATGTGTGTCTTTATTTACTAACATCAGCTTTATTATTGTTTCCCTCATTAGAATGAAAGTTCATTTGTGAGAGAGAATTGTACCATTTTTTGTACCTGTATTCTTAGCTCTTAACAAAATTTGTGGTACATAGTAGGTCCTTAATTACTACTTGTTGACTGTCATGCTCATTGTATCATTATTCATAATTGTGAAGTATGATAATATCCCTCCTTGTGATTCTATCTCATTGAGTTAAGAGTATTGCTGGGAAATTGTGGGAGCCAATGATATAAAGGGCAGAGGGGGTAGGACAGGATTGGCAGGAAACTTCTGTTTCATTATGTTAAGAATCTGTGATTTAGCCTGTGTGATTCCTTTACTAATGCTGACTACCACCTCTCTGTGAATTAAAAGTTTAAAAGAGTTTCTGCAGAGCTGTACATCTGTACCTATCAAATAATAAGAGAATTCTAAGACAGTCTCCACTGGACAGACTCTCCGTGAACAATATATGGAAGGCCACAAACAAGAATCACTTAGGATGAGAAGACATGGCTGAAGGGAATAGACCACAGATCTGCTGAGGTTCTCAGCTATATTGTTGCTGGCAATCTGTCATCAAAGAGAAAGAGGATGTCTGAAATAGCAAGCATCAAAGTAAAAAGGTTAGAGAGAAAAATCTCATAGAGACTTTTTGTTTTGTTTTATTTTGGGTGGGAGTTTTTAAGGCCCTTTACTATTAATATTGCTTCTATAGGTGGCAACATTTATAATGCTCATTTGAGAAATGGTACAATCAAGAATGCATAAGAGGGGAATTATAGGAGTATAACTTAGAGACAGAGGAAGAGAAAGAAGTTGGATAACAACCTCATTTGGGCTTCAGTGAAATCATGTCTTCATCAATGGAGGCACCAATTGTTTAGATCCCAATCCATCCACATTTTCTCATCCTGTGCAATTCTTGTCAATGTCCTTCCATAAGTCATGCGTAAGAGATTGATCCAAAAGGCCATATGTCTTTGCCTTCCTCTACTATTTTTAACATTTACTAGGTACCCCAAAAGAGCAGTTGGGTAGCACAGAGGATAGAGCATCAGGATTAGAGCCAATTAGTCTCATTTTGAATTCAAATCTGGCCTCAGACACTCACTAGCAGTGTGATTCTCAGAAATCCACTTAATTCCATTTGTCTCAGTTTCCTCATCTGTAAAATAATACTCCAATATCTTTTCCCAGAAAACTCCAAATGAGGTCACAAAGAGTAAGACAAGACTGAAACAGCTAAACAACAATAACAACACAAAGAGCAATGATTGGAAAATCTAGCAACTTGAGGAAAATCCCTTTGCCATTTGGACACTACAGCACTAAAGTTAGCCATCTTTAATCCTTTAGCCTCACTACCTGACCAGTCCATCTTTTTCTCCTTTTTTTCCCCTTTCTTGTATTTCTTTGATTTTCTTTTTAGAAAAGCTCATTGGCAATATACTATATATAGTTTAAATAAACTATATGCTCCTCCATTGCCTGAAGCAAAGGGAAAATATGACAAAATGCATTTTTTGAAAAATTCCTAAAGCATAAATCTATACAACACTCCTACAAAATTTGATTTGCTTCAGCACACACACACACACACACACACACACACACACACACACACACATTAAGGATTAACTATGTGCAAGTCACTACAATAAGAATCTGGAAATTCAGAGACCAAAACAAAATAATCTTTGTTTTCAAAGAATATCTTCAGCTAGGGAAGAATCTGCCACATACATAGACAAATAAATAAAAGGTAAATTTAAATGATTTCAAAGAAGAGGACATTATCAAGAGGTAGCACATGAGCAGAGCTTTAGTATTTGTTTTTAATTTTAATTTTCAGTTCTAATTTTTTTTCTTCCTTTACCCCCAGCCCACCCATTGAGAATGCAAAAAATATAATACCCATTAGACATAAGAAGTCATGCAAAACATTCTACATTAGACACATGTTACAAAAAACAACAATTGGAAAAATAGGAGAAAAATATGCTTCAATCTGTATGCAGAGTTTCTAGAGTTGGATAACCTTTCTCATAAAGTATCCTTTGGAATTGTCATAGATCATTGTATCTATCAAAATGGCTGATTATTGTTAACAATATTGTTACTATGTGTAATGTTCTTACTTCATTTTGTATCAGTACATATATCTTCCCAGGTTTTTCTGAAATCACTGATCATCATTTCTTATAGCACAATAATATTCATCATAATCATATACCACAACAACACATTCCCCAATGGATAGGCATACCCTTGGTTTCCAAGTTTTTGCAAACAAAGTTTTGAGGATTTTTGTTTTTTTACAAAAAAATTCCTACCATAAACGTTTTTTGTACATATGGGTGCTTTTCCATTTTCTTTAATCGATTTGGAGTGTAAATTTGGTAGTGGTATTGCTGGGTCAAAGCACAGTTTTATGGTCCTTTGGGCATAATTCCAATTTATTCTCCCAAATGGCTGAGCCAGGAGACAACTTCACCAATAGAGCATGAATGTACTTATTTTTTCCACATCCTCTTAAGGTTCTATCATTTTCTTTTCGTGTCATGTTAGTCAATCTGATAAGTATAAAGTGACATTTCAGAATTTTTTCATTTGCATTTTTCCAATAATTGACAATTTGGAGCATATTTCTTATGATTATTCATATCCTTGATCTCCTCTTCTGAAAATTGCCTATTTATGTCTTTTAACTATTTATCTACCAAGGAATAGCTCTTGAAAAAAATAATAAATTTGTATTAATTCCCTATATATTTGAAAATTAAAACCACTATCAGAAAAACTTGCTACAAAATTATTTCTCCAGTTTCCTGATTCTCTTTTAATTTTGCCTGCATTGGCTTTATTTGTGCAAAACCTTTTTTATTTAATATAATCAAGATTGTCCATTTTATCTCTTGTGATCTTCACTATTTTTTGTTTGGTCACTAATTCTTCCTTTATCCATAAATCTGGCAGGTAATTTTTTCCATGTTTCTTCAATTTGCTTATGATATCACACTTTACATCTAAATCATGGGACCATTTTGAGCTTATCTTGCTATAAAGTATGAGAGGTTGATCTATGACTAGTTTATGCCAGACTTCTTTCTAGTTTCCCTAGAAGTTTTTGTCAAATTTTGAGTTCTTGCCTCCATAACTGGAATCTTCAGATTCATCAAACACCAGGTTATTGTGGTCATTTCCTTCTGTATATTGTGTTTTTTATCTATTCTGTTTTTTTCCAGTAACCAACTGCTTTGATTATTATTGCTTTATTATAGAGTTTGAGATCTGGTATGGCTTGGTCACCCTCCTTTATTTTTTTCAGTGATTTCTTTGATATTCTTGACATTTTATCCCTCCAGATAAATTTTCTGATTATTTTCCTACCTTTATAAAATATTTTTGGTATTTTTATTGGTATGGCATTGAATAAGTAAATTAATATAGGGAGTATTGCCCTTTTAGTTATATTGAGTGACCAGAACTTTGAAAGAATTCAGGCATTGAAGGAGGAAGAGGTGAGAATGAAGTGCATCCAGATACAGGGTCTCTGGTGTCAAAGGCTCAGAACTAAGATATGGAATGCTATGTCTAGGGAACAGATAGCAGTCTTGTTTGACTATAATGAAGATTATGTAAAGAAGAGTAATAGGATAGAAGACTGAAAAGATATGTGGAATATAGGCTTTTAACTGTCAATCCTAGGATTTTCTCTTTATCACAAAGTTAATGAAGAGCTATTGAAGTTTTTATGAAAGTGATATGATCAATATCTGTTTTAAAAATAAAAAAAATCATCCTTCAGTGTGTGAAGAATGAACTGAATAGAAAGATTGGAAGCATCAATTAGAGGTTATTATAATTGTCCAGGAAAAAGGTGATAAAGACCTGAACTATGATAGAAGCTGAATGGAGAGAAAAGGACAGATTCAATAGATGTTTATAAAGCCAGACAACACATTGGATTTGGGTTGTGGGTAAGGAAGTGGAAAGAGACAAGATGACACCAAGGTTGTGAACCTGAATGATTATGGTACCTTCAAAAGTAACATGGAAATTCAGAGGAAGAAAGCATTTGGAGGGAAGGTGAAGAGAAGAATTTTCATATTATGATACTTTTCAATAGAATACAGTTTGAAAAATTAAAGGGGGAATTCTGAAAACATGGCAGAGTAAGTCAGAAATACTCAAGACTCTCCAGATTTCCTCCACCAATATAGACAGAAAACTACCATGAAATGAATAAAAAGCAGTGAAAAGAAAAGGATAAATGAGTTATCCTCCTAAGATAACTTGAGAGGACTTCAGAAAAGACAAAGCCTTCTGGAACTGAGGTTTG
Source organism: Myrmecobius fasciatus (assembly GCA_023553655.1). Lineage (NCBI taxonomy): Eukaryota > Metazoa > Chordata > Mammalia > Dasyuromorphia > Myrmecobiidae > Myrmecobius > Myrmecobius fasciatus. The sequence goes on along the minus strand of JAJPUD010001535.1, from coordinate 190,864 downwards.
AACTGAATGAAGTATAGACACAACCAAGCTAACTTCACTGAATCAACAATCAACAAGCCCTGGATCAAGTCTATCAGGAAGCACTAGACCTTAAAAATTTTTACCTCAACTTTTACTTCACTTAAGGCCTCAAAAAATTTCACATCAAACTTTCACCTCACAGCCTCAAAAAATATTCTAATCTAGTCAAAAGAGAATAGGGGTTAGAGTTAGGAATCCTGGCTCTGCCACTGATTTGGTACATGATTTGGGGCAAGTATATCAAATTCATTGAACTTATATTTCTTCACATGTAAATTAGGTAAAATGTGGTTAAATCACAATTAGAGCAAATGATGAATCCCTTAAAGTGGCCATAGTATCCTGTTTCATATTATTTAAAGTTTATTTTCAGGTATTTTTCAATCATTTCTGACTCTTTGGCAAGAATACTGGAGTAGTTTGCCATTTTCTTCTCCAGCTCAGTTTACAGATGAGGGAACTGAGGCAAATGGGGTTAAATGACTTGCCAAGGGTAACATTAGCAAGTGTCTGAGATTCGATTTAAACTCAAAAAGATAAATCTTCTTGACTTCAGATCCAGTGTACTATCCATTGTGCCACCTATTATTTAAAGCTATGATTATATAAAAAATATGGTCATGGCTTTCAACTCAATGGAAACATAAAATATGAATTTGAATAAAATGTAATATCCCCTCCCCACTTCACTGGGCTACTGTGAGGATAAAATGAAATAATGGGTGTAAAAGTAATTTGCATAACAACAATTACTGTGCAAATATACATGCTCTTACTTTTAAATTCTCCAGCTTAACCAGGGAAAACTTCCCAGGGCGAGTCCTTGAAATGCTTAGTACCATTAGAGTAAATATAATAATTAATAATAATCATGTACATTTTTAAGGCCACAACAAACAACACATTAAGTCTATTAGATAGGTTTTATTATCCCCATTTTTCAGATGAGGAAACTGAGATTATGAAATGCAAAGTTCTTGGCAAGAAACTATATCCATGAGACTGGAAGTGTATCCAGTAACTGAACCAAGATCTTCCAAATCTGTGTCTAGTACTCCTCTTATGGCAGCACGTTGCTTCTCAAGCAAAGAAGAGCAAATCCGGGAGCTTCCATGAGAATTGACACGGGAAGATTCTCCTGACTGACACACCATGCTTTCCTAGGGAAGGTTTAGAGGCTGCTGCTAGTGTGATCTGTATTGATGGATGCAGTTCTGTAATAGGAATCAGGCATTGCAGCCAGTCCAGTACATTTCAGAACAATTACTGAACTTCTGCTATGATTAAAGTCTCTCAGCCTTAAGTCACATGCATTATAATTGTGCCTGAGGCATTACTATTAATTACCCAACCTGTTTGTGTTTTGTTGCCTATATGTATGTGTGAAAACTTTGGGAGGGGGCACTATTTTTTTGGTGAAAAAATTTGGGAATTATTTGGGGAAAAAATAATGTTTCCATGAGTTCTGTTAAAATTAGCTTATTTACCTCCTGAAAGAAAAATCAAATGCTTTATCTCTAAAAGAAAAATCCCCTTTATTGTTTTGTGCCAAAGTCATTCCCAAAGTCAAGAATTTTGAAGGATGGGCATATTCCTGGGCAAGTAGTTACTGACTTTTCCCTTATATGTACTTGAATATCCCTTTGACCAGGAATGGGACAGGCCTTATAGAAAAGGAGAGCCCTCTCTATGGCATGATATTTCTGACACATCTTGAATCTATGCCTCCTCTTTATTTCAACTTTTAGCACCTCAGTACAGTTCCTCATTACCACCCTCCAGCACTAGTGCAATGGAGTCCTAATAGGTCTTCCTTTTTCATTCCACTCCCATCCTATCTATCTTTCAAACTATACAAGAATAATTTCTGATTTTGAATAGATCTGATCATGGAAACTTCTCCACAATCTTTAGTAGCTCCCTATTGCATTCCTAGCAAAATTTGACTGCTCAACCTTCAAATAGCTCTTCAATGTCTTACCATCTTACTTTTTTTAACTATATCTCATCTTGTTCTCCTTCATGCATTCTATACTTTAAATTAACTGTATCCCCAAATATGCACAGTGATCTCATACCTTTGCAACTTTACTAAGGCTATTCCTTAAACCTAGGAAGTCCTCCCCATCTTTATCTGATTTCTTCTCATGTTTTAAAACCCAACCTAATTGTCATCTTCTTCAGTAGTTTTTCTTCATTCTTCCAGTTAATAATTATTATTATCCCCTCTTTTATATCACATGTAGAACTTTATTTTGTAATGCTTAGTGCACTCCTCTTTTAGTATTCTGTATGAGTTATTTTTATTCATCTTATTCCCCTACTTGTCAATAAGTTATGTAAGTGCAGGTACCATGTCTTATCTCACCCTTGTGATTCACAAAATGTCTCTCGTAGAGCTCTATAAGTTGTACACATTTAATAATTATTTTTGTATTTTGTTCTATTGAACTTCAGGTTTAATGTGACTTTTAAATATATATAGATATGCATGTATATATACATATACGTATGTATATATATATGTATATATATATATATATAACTTCTCTACTGTCTAACTAATGCTTGAAACTCTTCCTGAATGAGATATCGATTCTCATTTCGTAATGAGAAAGCCTTAAAATGCAAGTCTTCCTTTAGGAAATAACACAGTGACTGATTAGCATTCAATAAAGGTTCAGAAGACTGAGATCATCTCCTTCCTTGAGAACATGTGAAGCTACAGGTAAGGTAAGAGTACTTTATGGAAGACCGTAAACATCAACAGCAGGGAATGGAGCTTTATAGGATAGGGGAAGGAACAGTGAAAAGGAAAACTATATTTACTGAAGACAAATTTCTTAAGTTTTACAACTTGGCATAGGATGGGTGAGCATCTACTTTCATTCTGGCTCTGCATGACCTTGAAGATATCATTTATGCACTTCTTACATGCAATTACCATTAATATATCAGTCAATGAAAATTTATTAATCACCTGTTATGTGCCAGGAACTGTACTAAATTGTGAGAATACAAAGAAAGGCAAAAACAACCCTTACTCTCAAAGATCTGATAATCTAATAAAAGAGACACATGCAGACAACAACATACAAACAATATGGATTTAGGATAAATTGAGGAGTAATCTCAAAGGAAGGCATTAAGATTGAGGACTGGTAAAGACTTCTTACAAAGGTTGGTATTTTGGTCGAGACATGAAGCCATGGAAACTGGGAGGTTCTAATGAGAAGGAAGAACATTCCAAACAAAAGTAACAACCAGTGAAAATGATCAGAATTGGGAGATTCAGGAACAGCAAGAGAGGCTCATATAACTGATCTTAGAAATTACAGAGAAGATTAAGGTTTAAGGATACTTGAAAGGTAGGAAGGAACCAGGTTTTAAAAGGCTTTGAAAGCCCAACAGAAGATTTTATATTTGATCCTGAAGATAAAAAAAGAGTCATTAGATTTTATACTAAATTGACAAGTTATATGGGCAGAGCTGTATTTTAGAAAGATCACTTTGACAACTGAGTAGATGATGGGTTGCAATAAGAAAAGTTTTGTGGCATGGAGACCAAGCTGAAGCTTATCACAATCGACCAGGCAGGAAATTATAAGGTCCTTCTACAATGTCTGAGGAGAGAAGGGTACATATACAAACAATGTAGCAAAAGTAGAAACAATAGCTCTTTTACCAATGGTGAAACATGGGGTTTTTAAAGATTGAGGATTATTCCTAGGTGAAGACTAGGAGCCTAGTTATAGCCACTATGCATTTTACATTGCTCTTTGGGTTATTTGCAATTCTGATTCTTCTGAGGTTGAGTTGCTCCAAGATTTTCATCTTTACAACACTGCTAGTATAACCCATGTTTCCTAAAACATCCAGTCTGAAACACTCGGGTACCATGTCTAATTTGCAGAGAAAATACTGACATGACTCTTTATGATTGAATGGGGGATGGAATTGTTGAAAGAGTTTTGGAGAGGAGAGATATTTGTCATTCCTGCTTCAGAGTTCCAGATTCTCTTTGGAATTGACTCCAGGGAGAAGAAAGGAAAAACCTTTTTAGAGAAGTAGGGAAATGTTGGTATTCAATCATTTCAGTCACCTCTGATTCTTTGTGACCCCATTTGAGATTTTCTGGACAAAGATACTGGAGTGATTAGCCATTTCCTTCTCCAGCTCATTGTGCAAATAAGGAAATTGAAGCAAACATCATTAAAGGACTTGCCCAGGCTCACACAGATAGTACGTGTCTGAGACAGATATGAACTCAGGAAAACGAGTCTCCCTGACTCCAGACCAGACACTTTATCCACTGTATCACCCTGCTGCCCTTAGAGAATGTTAAATCCTAAATATATTGCTGATTTCCAGTTGTCTTCCTAACAATTTTAAAGGAGTGTCCCCTTCAATAAGAGCAGAATCTCGTATAGTTGAGCTAAACATCTTATGCCTTAGCTAACAGTGTGGGAGAAAGGAGTAACATAGGTATGCTGAGGGGGCAGCTAGGTAGTACAGCGGATTGCATTGACTCCAGAGTCAAGAAGACCTGAGTTCAAATCCAACCTCATAAGCTTGGTACTTACCATCTGTGTGACCCAGGACAAGTTGCTTAATCCTGACTGCTTTGCTAAAAATTGATTAATTATTTAATTGGCTTGGAAAAGCCGTTGTGGTGAATAAGGTAGGCAACTAACTAGCAAGATCTCCCAGTCCTGTATCCTGCCTAGTGAAGGGTCACTTAATAAATATATTTTTGTATATTTTCTGTTATATTGTAATGTGGGGAACTTCTCTGATTTCTTTTTGTTGTTTATGTAGACAAATAGTTTTACTCGTTATTCATTAGGCCTTTGTATAACCAGCATTTGACAAGAAAGATCCAAATCAGCGAATATTAACTAAAATCTATCTTTCCCTCTTAAGAAATAGTGGTCAAATGATGGTATACTTAGAGAACCCTAGAGACTCAACTAAAAAACTACTAGAAACAATTCACAACTTTAGCAAAGTGGCAGGATACAAAATCAATCCACATAAATCATCAGCATTTTTATATATTACCAATAAAGTTCAGCAGCAAGAGATACAAAAAGAAATTCCATTCAAAATAACTGTTGATAGTATAAAATATTTGGGAATTTATCTGCCAAGGGATAGTCAGGAACTATATGAACTAAATTACAAAACACTTTCCACACAAATCAAATCAGACCTAATCAATTGGAAAAACTTAAAATGCTCATGGGTAGGATGAGCGAATATAATAAAAATGACAATACTACCCAAACTAATTTACTTATTTAGTGCCATACCAATCAAACTCCCAAGAAATTATCTTACAGATCTAGAAAAAATAGTAGCAAAGTTCATTTGGAAAAACTAAAGGTCAAGAATTTCAAGGGGATTAATGAAAAAAAAAGCTGACGATGGTGGCCTTGCTGTACCAGATCTAAAACTATATTATAAAGCAGCGGTCATCAAAACCATTTGGTACTGGCTAAGAAATAGAGTAGTCGATCAGTGGAATAGGATAGAATCACAAGACAAACCAGGCAATAACTATAGCAATTTGGTTTTTGATAAACCCAAAGACCCCAGCTTTTGGGATAAGTATTCACTATTTGACAAAAACTGCTGGGAAAACTGGAAACTAGTGTGGAAGAAATTAGGGCTTGACCCACATCTAACACCACATACCAAGATAAGATCTAAATGGGTTCATGATCTGGATATAAAGAGTGATACTATAAGTAAATTAGAGGAATGTAATATAGTTCACCTCTCAGACCTTTGGAGATGGAATAAATTTATGTCCAAAGAAGAACTGGAACTCTTAATTGAAAACCAGATAGATAACTTTGACTATATTAAGTTAAAAAGTTCTTGTACAAACAAAATCAATGCAGACAAGATTAGGAGGGAAGTAATAAATTGGGAAATCATCTTTACATTCAAGGGTTCTGATAAAGGTCTCATCTCAAAAATATATAGAAAATTGTCTCATATTTATAAAAATTCAAGCCATTCTCCAATCAATAAATGGTCAAAGGATATGAACAGACAATTTTCAGAGGATGAAATTAAAACTATTTACAGTCATATGAAAAGGTACTCCAAATCACTGTTGATCAGAGAAATGCAAATCAAGACAACCCTGAGGTACCACTTCACACCTGTCAGATTGGCTAAAATGACAGGAAAAGTTAATGATGAATGTTGGAGGGGTTGTGGGAGGGCTGGGACACTGATGCATTGTTGGTGGAGCTGTGAACGGATACAGCCATTCTGGAGAACAATTTGGAGCTATGCTCAAAAAGTTATCAAACTGTGCATACCCTTTGACCCAGCAGCATTTCTATTGGGCTTATATCCCAAAGAAATCATAAAGAAAGGAAAAGGCCCCACATGTGCAAGAATGTTTGTGGCAGCCCTTTTTGTAGTGGCTAGAAACTGGAAATTGAATAGATGCCCTTCAATTGGAGAATGGCTGAATAAATTATGGTATATGAATATTATGGAATATTATTGTTCTGTAAGAAATGACCAGCAAGATGATTTCAGAGAGGCCTGGAGAGACTTGCATGAACTGATGCTGAGTGAAATGAGCAGAACCAGGAGATCATTATACACAGCAACAACAGTACTATATGACAATCAATTCTGATGGACATGGCTCTCTTCAACAATGAAATGTTTCAAACCACCTCCAATTGTTCACTGAAGAAAGCCATATACACCCAGAGAGAGGGATGCGAGATGTGGACCACAACATAACATTCTCATACTCCTTGATTGATGTTTGCTTACATTGTGTTTCCTTTATCTGATATATCGTTTGTGTAGATAAGATTTTTCTTGCACAACAATGATAAGTTTGGAAATATGTATACATATATTCAATTTGCCAATATTTTAACATAATTAACATGTAGTGGATATCCTGCCATCTAGGGAAGGGGTGGGGAAGTTGGGGGGAAAAAATTTGTAACGGAAAGCTATGTAAGGGTTATTGTTGAAGAATTACCCACACATATGTTATGCAAATAAAATAAAATTAAAAAAAATAGTGGTCAAAAGTGGGATTTTGTTGTAAATTAATAATCATGTTTCTAGGCCACCAATATTTAGGGGATAGACAGATATAATTCTAGTGCAGGAACTCAGAGAAGAAAGTTTCCAAAAGATACTTTCTTGTGCTCACTTCATCCTGCAATATCCCTTGAAGAGGGATAAGCAAAATTCCAAAGCTATCTATCAGTGCTTTCCCTCAAGCTACTTCTCGAAATATTTACTTAGATGTCTAATTTGAAAGTGGACAGCACATATTTTACACTAGGAAAATATATCAGTGGACCTTTGATTTCCTCACCATTGTAGATTGTTATCCATTCCTGGATTCTTGTCAGATGTGATTCTTGTCCATATTCTTTAATAGACCAATCAATGAACCAACAAGAATTTCAAGGGAATTTCAAAGGAAAAGGAATTTCCATTCTAATGGAACAGACAATAGATAAATGTATCTGTATATCCAGTATACATATAAAATAGATAGAAATAGCTTTTGAAAAGAAGGCACTAGTATCTTGGGGACTCCTGGAAGAAAGGCCTCCAAAAGAAGATGGTGCTTAGGCTGAGTTTAAAGATAACCAAAGATTCAGGGAGCTGAATGGAAGAAGGGAAAGAATTCTAGGTTACTATGTGGTGCTTCATAAATAAGAAACAACAAATAGGACAGTATGAGTAGACCTTAAAGTATGTGGGAAAGAGTAATATGAAAGAGGTCTGAAAAGACAGAAGTTAAAGAATTTACATGACAAAACAAGGAATTTATATATAATCCTACAGGTAATAAGGAATTATTGATGCTTATTGAAGGGGATGGTGATTTGCTTGAAGGAAAATCTCTTTGGCATCTTTATGGAGGATGGATTAGAATAGAGAAGGCTTTGAGGTAAGAACATCTAGAAAGCGATTTCAATATTCCTCTGAAGATGATAATGGCTTGAACATAGGTTTTGGTTGTGTGAATAAAGAGAAAGTAACATATGGGAGAGATATTATGGAGGAAGAAATTACAGGATTTGACAAATGACTGAATATGTGGGGTAAGCAAGAATGAAGAGGTGGAATTGACAGGGGTGGTAAAGCTATGTGGCTAGATATTACTAGTAACAGGGAAGTTAGGAAGAGGAATGGGTTTGGAGAAAAGATTATAACTTTTTTTAAACCTATTGAGTTTCAGCACCATTGGTATACCAAATTCAAAATGTCCAATAAGTAGTTGATATGAGCTCAGAAGATCTAGGAATCACCTAAGTAAAAATTATAATTGAACTCATGAGGGCTATGGTGATCATTATATGAGAGAACCTAAAAAGAAAAGGAAAGAGAGTTGATGAACACATACAGTTACTGGGCATGACTTAGATGAAGAGCCAGCAAAGAAGACAGATGATTGAATGGCCAGGTCAACCAAGTAAGAAGAAAATCAGGAGAAACCAGAGTCATAAAAACCCAGCAAGGAGAAAGTATTCAGGAAGAGAGAATGCTCAACAGTGTCAAATGCAGTAAATATATCAAGAATAATGAGAACTGAGAAAAAATTTGGAAATTAAGATTTCCCAAGGGCCATAGTGAACACAGCCATGAAGTTGTATCACTGATAACGGGAAAAATAAGATTCATCTGAACAGTGGTCAAAGACAGAGGGCAGAGTTTAGAGGAGAGAGATATTAGAAGCATCAAATAGAGAAGGCTTTTGTCAAGAAGTTTAGCTCAGAACTAGAAGGGAAATACAGGATGATAGCAACAATGGGAGGATGGGATGAGGATGTTTTTGAGAAAACAGGAAATGAGGGTGTTTTGGAGAGAGACTGAAGATTAGAGAGGGACATGATAGGGTGAGTCTTCTAGAGAAGATGAAAAAGTATAGGATCGAGGGTAAAAAGTTGGCATTGGCCAGCAGAACTATCTCTTTACCAGAGACTGGAGTGAAGATATTAGTTGATGATGTTAGATGAATTTCAGATAATAGGGAGGGAAGAAAATTAGCAAATGGCCTCAATTTTGTTTTTGATGAAGCATGAGGAAGTCCGCAGCTGAGAGTGCAGGAGAAAGAAAAGGGTAGCATAGATAGCCTGAGGAAAGATGTTTGGGGATAGCTAGGTGATTCAATACATAGAGTACTGGTTCTGGAATTAGGAAGACATGATTTCAAATCTAATCTCAGATATTTGACATTAGCTATATGACTCATTACAAGGCACTTAATCCTGACTGCTTTGCTAAAAATCAATCAATTGATGAATTAACGGGTTTGAAAAAGCTAGGGAACCAATGAGCAAGATCTCCTAGGCCTCCATCCTACCTACTTAAGGATAACTTAATAAATTCCTTTTATATCTTCCCCAGAGTTCAGGCTAGGTGCTTCTCCACATAGGGTCTGAAACTTCATGTCTTCAGCAGCTAGCAGTTGGAGCATGGAAAGTGTCTTGAAGCTTTAATAAATCTGAAGGAGATACCTAGTAATGCTTGAGAGATGAGAAGAGAGAAAACAGAGTTGGTGATTTTTGTCCTATGTTCCCATAAACTTGTCTTTTCTTATACTACTACCCCTGGTTTTTTCCATTCTTTTAGAGTCTTCTCCTTTGAGACATCCTGAAAATTAATACACAAAATGCCTCTAAAATGCTGTTGCCTCCAGCAAGGATTTCTTTTACTTAATTGAAATTTGCTTCATTTATAGCAAGAAATGTCAATGTGAACATGATTCACTTCCACTAATAGTATATCAGTTCATTGGCTATTGGATAAACATCACATATTTAAAGTTCCAATTGTTAAATTGATATTTGTAGATGGTGTGAAAACTTAGAATCCTACAAAAAATTTTCCAACCCTAGCCACAACTTACAAAAGCAGAAGAAAGTCACACAAGACTGAAAACATGGCACATTACTCAATGGAAGTACTGTTTCCCCAATTACTAAAAATCAAGTGCAACATTCTATACCTATTATACTGGCTACTGAAAAAACTAAGGCCGATGGATAATTTTGGTTGATCATCTAAGATTCAGTAGGACTAAAGCCAATTGGGTGTACTTGATAATTTGGGCATTGATATGGTTAGTCCTTGTGAGTCCTAGTCTCTCCTGAATTCCAGTCACATTTTAGAAACTAGTTATTGAATATTTTGACCTGGATATTCCATAGGCATGTCAAATTCCATATGTCTAAAACAATTTACTTGCCTTCCCCTAAATCCACCACTCTTCCATACTTCCTTATTTTTGTTGAAGGCACTACTAATCACCAAAGCTTGCAGCCTTAGTGTCCTTCATTACTCCATTAAAATCTCTTAATTACCCAATATGTCCAATCACTTTCCAAATCCTGCTTATATCTCCTTAACATCTTTCTGATATACCTCATTCTCTTCACTCAACTATCCACCAACTACTCTAGCTCAGGCCCTCTTCATCTGTTGCCAGAATATTTCAATCTTCTAATTGGTCTCATTTCTTCAAGTCTCTCCACTTCAATTCATTCTCTCACAACTGCTGAATAAGCTCAGATCTCACTACCCCATTCGCTGATTCAATATAACTCCAGAGGCTCCTTATGACCTCTAGGTTAAAATATAAATGCTGTTATTTAGCATTTAAACTCCTTCAAAATCTTACTTCCCCTATCTTCCCTTTCTTATTACACATTATTCCTATTTGAACACACAAACTGATCACTCTTCTACTTTATTGTCTCTACCATTCCACTTTCTTTGCACTGGCTATTTCCCATTATTAGAATATCTTCCTCAACTCTGCCTTTTAGAATCCCTAGTTTCCTTCAAAGCTCAACAAGTGCTACCTTTTATGTGAAGCCTTTAATGATGCTTGTAGATACTGGCAACTTCCCCTCCTTGTGATGAGTCTTTCTCTCTCTCTGTTCAACCTCATGCAGCAGATATCATCTGCTATCTGACCCATAAGTAAATGAAGAACTAAAACTAAATCAAAGGTGTCAAACAGAGAGCCACCAGCAACACTCCCTAGCGAAACCCAAACCCATTTAAAATATAATTAGGAAATGTTAAATACAACAAGTAAAAATACTATAGAATACAGATAAAGTTAATATGTAATTTTCTAATTCATTATGCATTCTATAGAGATCTTCATGTATAGTTTAGTGATCCTTGTTTCTGTTGGAGTTTGATACCACTGAAAGAAATCATTTCTTAGCTCTCTGCCTTTGATCTTATAATACTGTTACATTCTCATCTTTTCACAATTCTAACTCCACTCACTTTTGTCCCTTTTTGCAGCAGATAATCCTACTTCCTAGTTTGCTTGAAAGATTGAACTCCTTCATACCCCACTCTTAATGCCTCAAAACCCCTCTATGTTTTTATCTATCTTATCTTCCTCCTTTGCTCTATTCTTAGGGGACTGAGTAGCCTTTACCCTTGCCAAGGCTATAAATTTGCCCTTCTATCTTTTTTTTTTCCTGAGGCAATTGGAGTTAGGTGTGCCCAGGGTCAAAAAGCTAGGAAGTGTTAAGTGTCTGAGGCCAGCTTTGAACTCAGATCCTCCTGACTTCAGGGTTGGTGCTCTATCCACTGTGCCACCTAGCTGCCCCTGCCCTTCTATCTTTGATCACATCCTATATTGTCTTTTCCGGGTGCTTGTCCCACCAATTGTTCTGTTTCTTCTTCTCTTTCAGGCTTTCCTTTCCTACAAGCTCCTTTTGGTCTGCACTATAAATAGATTTACGACCCCATGTTCTCCCTAAAAGAAAATCTTCTCTTGGTTCTACAATCCTCTCAAGCCATCACTTTATCTGATTTCCTCAGAGAGAGATTCCTAGAAAGACTAGCCTACATTCACTGTCCTAGTTCTTCATCATCCATTTATTTATTCCTCAGCTCTTTTTGATCTGACTTTCCACCATCCTATTCTATTAAATCTATTCTGTAAGAAGTTACCAATGATTTCTTAACTTCTAAATCTAGTGATCTTTCCTCAGTTCCCATCCTCCTTGAACTTCCCCCATGCTGAAACTGTTGACCAACCACCACCCTGTGTTCTTTGTTGACATTGTTCATCTTTGGTACTATTCTTCCAAGAAATCTTCCCTAATACTCTCAGTTAAAAATACCTTTGTTCTGTTCAAATTTTTTCTATTGCATCTTTTTTTCTTAATTTCTTCTTTATTTTGCATAATACTTATATGCAAAACATATCTTCCTAGTAAATTGTAAACTTCTTGAGCATAGGTTAAGGACTATATTATTATTCATCTTTGTAACTCACAATGCCTGGCACAGTAACTCGTACAGAGTAGGCATTTAATAAATGTTTAATTGAATCCAGTGTCTCTGTTCCCCTTGACTTGAAACTTAGCAATATATATGAGGGAAAATATTCAACAAAGACAGGATGAATGACATTTTCATTCCAAATAGCAGCTCTCTAGGTCAAATCTCTATCACATAGTTAGGATTTGAAGTCAATGCGTACCTATGATTAGAAGTCAATTTACAAGGATTATGGGAAAGAATCCTCAAAAAAAGGGGGGTCCAAGACTTGAATCCAAAAAGTAAACAGAATTTTCTGCCAAGTCAAGACAAAGGAACACCAAATCCAAGGCCTAGGCAGGAGATGGAACAAAGAGACTATAGCAGCAGGCTAAATCTGAGTAGGTCATCATGGAATCAGGCAAAGCACACTAAAAAAGTGAATTGTAAGCATCAGTGATTGTTTATGTGAAGAAAATTCTTCACCGATCCAATATTCTTTTATGACAGTAGTGTATCGTCCACATCCCTTCCTTATTCCATTTTTCTGACCATTCCATGGTCCCAGATAATAAGTGTACTTGTGATAATAAAAAGAAACAAATGGTTCTAAATTTCACTATTCTTAAAAACCGTTCTCCAGTGATTAAATAGTTAAAATATAGGAGCACAAGGTTGTCAAAAGAAAAACTGCAAACTCTATAAACAACTATATGAAAGATTGTTCCAAGTCATAATAACATAAGAAATGCAAACCCAAAGAACTCTTGAGGTTTCACCTCACACCAAACAAATCAACAAAGATGACAAGAGATGGGAATAGTTAATATTGGAGAATGTAGGGAAGGATAAGCATTTTAATACATTATTGGAAGAACATTGGTATTACTAATTTGGAAAGCAACAGCCAGTCAACATTTTTTAGTTAAGTGCATCCTATGGGTCATGCACTAAGTTCTAAGGATACACATGTAACATCTGGTTACTATTAGACTCATGTCTATGAGAAAGATTTATTTTTAAATAACCAGCATTCATAGCAATTATGACCTTGCAAGTATAATTATGAAATGCTTATGCCTCCAGTTAGAGACTGAAACTTTCTAGCAATGTGCTAAAAGTTGAGCTCCCACCTTTATCTGGAAACATTCCTCGCTCCTTTCAGGGTTCTCACTTTGCACTCCTAACTCCACAAATAAAGGAATATCAGGTCATGTAAGGACACAACCAGACTTATGTGTTAATGAAAAATAAGCTTAAATCTGGCAAATATATTCTTTAAAAGAATAAACATACAAACAGTGAAAGTAAGACAAGAGGAAGAGGTAAAGACCATCAATGAATTATGTCTGCTGTGCTCTATTTCTAATTTTTTGCAGTGATGTCACTAATTGCAAAGTGTCAGAGCTACTTTCAAAAAACAAAACGAGAGTTTTATATATATATATATATGTATATATATATATATATATAATCTGTGCTTTTCTATTTAGAGATATATTTCATGATCTTGAAGAGAACTACAGGTGTCATAGGCACCAAGAGCTACTACTACCTGAGATGACCATGACCTCTTTCATCTTCTTGTTCTCTCTCAAAATACCTTCAAAACTCCTACCTTACTTTGTTTGTGAAAATGTCCATCTTCTTATCTGAGGGATGATCTGACGTTAATTTTATCTCTTCCAAAGCTAGGAAGAACATAAGGTCTTTGAAGTCAGCCAATACTTTGCAGAGGTTGTTATACAATAAACAGTAAAAACATTGACCTTGCCTTCAAAGAACTCATATTCTAACAGAGGATATATTTCAAAAAACTTTGTACAGTAGACAGACAGACAGATATATACCTAGATGGGTGGTTGGACAGATAAATGGATAGTTGGCTGAATGGATATATAGATAGATGGATGAGTGGGTGAATGGATGGAAAGAGAGAGAGAGAGAGAAAGACAGAGATGGATAGATAGATAGATAGATAGATAGATAGATAGATAGATAGATAGATAGATAGAGGTAAATAGATAAATATAGACAAATAGATTAATAGAAACACAGAAAGACAAATATAGAGGTAGAGAGGTAGGTAAATAGGTAAGTATAGTTATAAATATTTATAGATATTGATGTTAATATGTATAAGGATATATTTACACACAGAGTTGATAGAAGATAATCTCAAAGGAAAGGCATTACTCATGGTGAAGAAGGAAGGTAAGGAGTTGATAAAAGAGAGCATTCCAGGGAAGAGTCAATAAAAAGAAACAAAATCTAAAATGGAACATCATGCATGTGTAACAACAAGAAGGCAGGTGTTTACTGAATCATAAAGTACAAGAAAGGTAATAAGGCATAAGAATATTGAAAAGATAAAAAGAAGCCACACTATGAGGGACTTTCAATGCCAAATAGACAGTTTTATATTGATCCTCAAGTTAATAGGAAGTAACTGGAATTTATTAAATAGGAGAGTGACATGGTCAAATCTTCACTCGAGAAAATGATTTAAAATTCTGCTAAGTGACCAAAAATATATCTATATCCTTTGATACAATAATATCTCTCCTCAGAGTATACTCCAAAGAGGTTAGACAGTTTTTTTAATTGGTAGAGAACTAGAAACAAAGTAAATGTCTGTAGATTGGGGAAATAGCTAAACAAATCATTGTACATGAATGTAACGCAATATTATTGTACTATAGCAAGCTGTGAATATAAACAACACAGAAAAATAAAGAAAGATATGAACTGATGCAAAGTGATGTAAGCAGAATCAGAAAAACAATGTATACAAAGACTATAACAATTAAAATGAAAAGAACACTTTAAAATCGAAAATCAATGTTGTTTAATTACAATGATCAAGCTTGGTCAGCATCTTCAAAGTTAAGAAATATATTTGTAACTAAAAATGACTTAAAAACAAAAAAATATATATGTATGTGTGTATGCACACACACATATATATATATTTAAATTTGTAACCATGTTAGAAGATTATTTAAATATATGCTTATACATAAATTTATATGATATCTTTTGCTTCAGTGAAAAAAGCTGAAATAAATGTTAAATCAAATAAAAACCATTTCTAGGCTCAAAAGGGGTACATGTAAGAATCCTAAGGAACTAAAAGTGGTTCCCATTCAAAATTGAAGAGAAAGGAACTATACAATTTCCCAACCACTAATCTTTAATTCTAAGGTAAAATGGTGAGGATTTTCAATACAGAAGAGACAAGACAAATTTAATGCTTATTTCTGAGGTGGAAATAAAATTCTCCAATTTATTTACTACATGGAGCTATGACTCCAATCTAGCAAAAATAGATAGACGGAAAGAAACAGATGTGATCAAAACTGATGAGAACAATCAGGGGAGGCAAACAAGGCCTACAAAACTCCAATGGAAAATGTTAAGTATAGTGCAAGTTGACATATTGGAGATAGTGTATTGGAGGACACTGAACTTAAGAGCATGCTAAATGGAAACTGAAGAAACTAAGGATGTTAAGGCTGCATCAGAAAAGACTTAAGAGAGACAAAATAGCTTCTATTATATGGAAAAGGAATTATACTGGATCAGCTAGGCCTCAGAAAGCAAAGAGCAGCAATAGGTTGAAGTTGCTTGATGTAAGGGAGAAGTCCTAACAGTATTGAATGAAAGAAAGAAAACAAAGGAAGGAGAAAGAGAAATGGTGGGAAATTATGAATGAAAGAAAAGAAATGAAGAAGCAGCATCCAGGGAAAGACCAAATGTGTTAATTAAGTAAATGTTAGGAAATACTTCATAAGGACAAAAAGCTGAAATCCAGACTTTCTGAGCATCAGTCTGGTCCAGTGGAAGCAGAACTTAATTAGGATAGGATCTGATTCTCAATCCCATTTCTGCAAAGCTGTCTTTTCTGTAACTTTGAACAAGCTACCTCACCACCCTGAGTCTCAATTTCCTCCTGTGTCAAAGAGAAAGGGTTGGACAATGTGCCTTCTAATGTTCTTTCTAGGCTTACATCTTCAATCCCTTAACTGTCCTGTTTATTTGAAGAATAGTAACCCTACCTAGACCACAAATCTCATTTTGTTATTGGTTATTAAGAAAGATGAAATATTGACCATTTAAAGTGTTTTCTACAACCAAATGGTTAAATTACCAGATAAAGTTTTTTTTTTAAACTGCCAAGCCAATGATACCATTGAAGACAACTAACCAATCCTCTTCAGATGTGGAAAGTCAAAATGAACTTTAAAAAGAGATAAACAAATTATTATATCTTGCTGTATATGCATCTACAGGCAGCTAGGTGGTATAGATAGAATGCCAGGCCTAGAACCAAGAAGACCTGAATTCAAATACAACTTCAGACCTTGTTTGCTGTGTGACCCTAAACAAGTCACCTAATCCTATTTGGCTCAGTTTCCTCATCTAATCCTTTTCCTTATCATGAGCTAAAAAAAGAAAGAGCAAACCATTCCAGAATCTTTGCCAAGAAAATCCCAAATGGGGGTCACAAAGAGTCAGACATTACTAAAATACAATCAAATAACACTAAATCTATGCCCACAACCTAAGTAAATTTTAAAAATAATAATAATTAACATTTATATAGCACTTTAAGGCTCACAAAGAGCTTTACATATATTATCTCCTTTGAGCCTCATAATAACCTTTTCAATCTGGGCCCTTGTCTTTTTTTTTCCTCTAGTATATCCCCCAGTCCCCAGCACAGAGATTAAAATATAAAGACTCAGTGAATACTTGTTGGTTGTTGATATCAGGACTGGAGACATAAGGTTTGACCTGTGCCATACCTAGAATAATATCATGCACCAATGAAAACCAATATTGCCAGTACACTTGGTTTAATGATAAAGAATGCTATTAAAAATATGACATCTTCCAAAATATTTTTAGCATCAGTTTCCACAAAGAAATACAAAAAAGTAGGTACCATTGATTAAGGAATGGCTAAACAAGTTGTAGTACAGCAAGATGATAGGCGATAACTACACTGTAAACACTGATGAATATGATCAATATGTAGAAACACAGGAAGATTCATAGGAAGTGATAGAGAGTGAAGTAAAGCAGAACCAGTAAAACAATACAAGTAAGAGCTATGATAACATACATAGAAAGAAACAGACCAACAAAACACCAAAATTTAATGCTCGACTTTGAAATGACAGAGCTTGACTTCCAAGAAGATTTATGAAAAGATATCTCACCCCACTTCTTTTCTGCAGAGTTAAGATTTATGTGTGTGGATAATTGCATATGTCCAATTTTTTCAATGTGTTTTTTAGTTTTGCTGAAATGTGATTTTTTCCCAATTTTGTAGTCTTTTTTAAGTGATAGTTCTCTGGGAAGAAAGGAAAGGTATATACATTGATACACATAGGTGATATAAAAACAAAAGATCATAAAATCTTATTTTAAAAATATATATGATATCTTCTCGTAACTTAAAGACATAGAAATGTGAGATAATGTGGCATAGCAGATTAAAAAGCCAGGCTTGAAATTAAAAACTGTGGGTTCAAATCCTGTCTGAAATGATTATGGGTTAAGTCTTTTAATCTCTTCGTAGCCCAAAGAAATCTCTCAAAACTAAATTTTAGAGAAGTTGTCATTTCATACCAGGGAATCTCCCAAGTGATAAAATTGCAGGTACACACTGACAGAAACAGAGACAGAAAGACACACAGAGACACACAGAGAAAGAGAAGGAGGGAAGGAAGAAAAATGTTTTAAATAAAATTTTATAGTAAGTTTGAATATTAGTAAGGCCTCCAACAATAGCTGTCAGATTCATTGTTATCTAGAAAAAAAAATTATGCCCTTAAGTCAAAGAGAATCTTCAAAACATTATGCTAATTCTATTCTCATTTCTATTTGTTCTGATGTGAACTATTAATTATTTGAACTCTATCATATCACAAACTATAAAGAATGAACAATGTAAAAGTAAGATGTCAAATTTTCACCATACATCAAACATAATGTTTCCATTTCCATCAGATCTTTATGAGCCATCAGATATGCTAATATTTATAGAGTGTTCATGAAGGATTCTTAGGAGAATTAATAAATAATAATGCTAATAATTTTTTTAAAAAATAAATCAGCTATCTCATCATAAACAGAATATCTCTAGCTATTCAGGATTTGCAGTAGTAATAAATAACAGAAAAGCTGTTAGGAGATGGGATTATATTCTATTATTTAGATTAGTTTATTGCTTCTCCCATGATCCTCAAAAGTATCATTTTATTGTGAAATGAGTCAATTTGGCAAACTTTTGACATTTTCAAACATCTGCTTTGTTTTTCAGTATTTTTAATATTTTATGTGCTATCTTATACATACACATATACACATACATGCATACATGCATGCAGACACACAGCAATTAAGGCTAAGATTTTCTGACCTCTAGATAAGAGCCTAAAATATATTAAACATTTCTAAAGAAGCTCTCCATAGGTTTTTTTTGAGGTTCTCTCTCAAGAGAAGCAGTCCAGGGAACATTTTCTTCCTGAAGAAGTGGAATGAGAGGTACTGCGATTATTTTTTAATCTGATGCAAGTTTTCTAGAATGTTATGGAAAAAATGTGAAGTATACTCTAATATGGTGGAGACATCCTTAAAATTACAGGGGATCTAATGAAACCATTCTGGGAAGGGACAGTTTAACAAAAGAAAACTTCAAAGCTAAAGACAAATAGAGGTGAAGGTTTTTGCCAGGATCACATGGATAATAAGTATAGGAGGGAGGATTTGAACTTGGGTTTTCCTGATTCCATGTCCAAAGCTCTGGGCCACTTTGCTCCCCTACCAGTTTTTACCTTCATGGGATTCATAAAAAAGACTGTTGTATATTTATTTCTCAGTCCTGGAAATCTTAAGGAAAAGCTGAACTAAACTTTGCCAAAGATGTTTTCAAGGTGGTTTCTATTCATGTATGGGTAGACCAGAGTGTCAGAAGGGTTACAAAAACCAATGCCAAGCTGAAGTGTTATCTGTGTTTATTATTGCTGTTGGGTAACTGCTGTTTATTATATCAAACTCATCCACTTAAGTCAAGTATTAAGAAAAATTTGGACAACTAAGAAATAATGGATAAATAAACTATTAAAATACAAGTCAAAGAAAAATTGAAAAATTTTCAACCAAGAAAAAAAGGGGGGGCACTGTCACTATCTGGCTTTAATTTGCTTTGTGAGGGTGATGACTGTGCAACTCTGCCTCACTTAAATCCAATTCACAAACAAGTCAACACATCATCCCATATGTCATTAGTTTTCAAAATTGAAGGATGAAGAACAGCAATCTTGATAGACTGTAATGCATTCTGCATTACAGAATACCAACCTACTTGCTGTACCCAGTTATTGACACTTCTCTTGCTTTCCTGTTTTGTCTGTTTGGAGACATAAAGTCTCACCTAGACTAGAGGTACAGGAGCCACTTTCAGAGCAGGTCAGCTCCCACTGCTGTATACACAAAATCTTCGAACTACTATCTGCTTCCAACCTGGGCTGGTTTGCCCCTTTTCAGGGAGACTGGTGGCTCCTCGCATTCTTGGGGACTCACTTTATTGGTGCCCACAGTTAGTGAGGATACATGATTAGCTTAGCCTTGCAGCAGCTCAGAACTCCTAGTTCAATCATTCTACCAGTCTCAGTCTCTCTGGTAGTAAGAACAGACAATTTGTTGCATCACTCCAGGCCTCCCAAACCTTTGTACAGCTTGTCTCTGATGCCTGGAATGTGTCTTTATCTCCCTCCAACTCCTTTCAAGGTTCAATTCTAATACTGAAATTCTTACTGCTACTTCTTACTGAGTCATTTCAGTCATATCCTACTCACTGTGATTCCATTTGAGGTTTCTTTGGCAAAGGTAATGGACTGGTTTGCCATTTCCTTATCCAACTCATTTTACAAATGAAAAAACTGTGGCATAAAAGTTAAATGACTTGCCCAGACTCACAAAGCTAGTTTCTCAAGTTAGATTTGAACACAGCTTCTGGTAACTCCAAGTCCTGCATGCTATCCATGGCACTGCCCAGCCATCCTTATCTCTTACTGCAGTCTCTTTGTAATCCCTGTACTGAATTAGTGCACAGCATCTTTCTGAAATTATTTTGTGTTTACTTTGTATAGATCTTTGCATGTACTTGTGTGCATACAACATGGATCCCTTAACAATGAATAGAGTGGAAGCTCCTTGAAGCACTGTGTGTCATACAGTGGGAGAAAATGCTGTGTTAGAAGTCAAAGGTCTACATTAACATCAAGACATTGCTACTTACTAGCTCTCTAATCTTAGGAAAGACAGTTAGCTTCTCTAGACCTGTTCTCTTCTCTGTAAAAACTAGAAAGCCTCTGGGGTACTTTGTAACTCTAAATCTTATGTTCCTGTATTATTTACCCTTATAAGAATATAATCTTTTCCTCAAAATAAAATGTAGAAAGGCAGAAATAGTAAATGCATCTTTTTCAGATCATGATGCAATAAAAATAACATGCAATATAAGGCCAGGAGAAAATAGGCCAAAAGTTAATTGGAAATTAAATAATCTAATCCTGAAGAATGAATGGGTAAAAGAGCAAATCGTAGACACAATAATTTCATCGAGGAGAATGACAATAATGAGACAACATACCAAAATTTGTGGGATACGGCCAAAGCAGTTATGAGGGGCAATTTTATATCTCTAGATGCTTACTTGCATAAAATAGAGAAAGAAAAGATCAATGAATTGGGCTTATTATTTAAAAAACTAGAAAAAGAACACATTAAAAACCCTCAATTAAATACCAAACTGGAAATTCTAAAAATAAAAGGAGAAATTAATAATATTGAAAATAAGAAAACTATTGAGTTAATAAATAAAACTAAGAGTTGGTTCTACGAAAAAAACCAACAAAATAGATAAGCCTTTAGTTAATTTGATAAGAAAAAGGAAAGAGGAAAATCAAATTATTAGTCTCAAGAATGATAAGGGAGAACTTTCCTCCAATGAAGAGGAAATTAGAGCAATAATTAGGAGTTACTTTGCCCAACTTTATGCCAGTAAGTTTGATAATCTAAATGAAATGGAGGAATATCTACAAAAGTATAGATTGCCCAGATTAACAGAAGAAGATATAAATTATTTAAATAGCCCCATATTAGAAAAAGAAATAGAACAAACTATTAACCAACTCCCTAAGAAAAAATCTCCAGGGCCAGATGGATTTACATGTGAATTCTACCAAACATTCAAAGAACAATTAATTCCAATACTATACAAACTATTTGAGAAAAATATTTGAGAAGGTAAACTGCTAAATTCTTTCTATGAGACCAATATGGTGCAGATAGCTCAACCAGGTAGGGTGAAAACAGAGAAAGAAAACTATAGACCAATTTCCCTAATGAATATTGATGCAAAAATTTTAAATATTAGCAATGAGATTACAGAAAGTCATCCCCAGGATAGTACACTATGACCAAGTAGGATTTATACCAGGGATGGAGGGCTGGTTCAATATTAGGAAAACTATCAGCATAATTAATTATATTAATAACCAAACTATCAAAAACCATATGATTATCTCAATAGATGCAGAAAAAGCATTTGATAAAATCCATCACCCCTTCCTATTAAAAACACTAGAGAGTATAGGAATAAATGGGCTTTTCCTTAAAATGATCAGTAGCATCTATTTAAAACCATCAGCAAGCATCATATGTAATGGGGACAAACTAAAACCATTCCCAATAAGATCAGGAGTGAGAGAAGGCTGCCCACTGTCACCATTACTATTTAATATCGTATTAGAAATGTTAGCTTTAGCAATGAGAAGAAAAAGAGATAAAAGGAATTAGAGTAGGTAATGAAGAAACCAAATTATCACTCTTTGCAGATGACGTGAAGGTATACTTAGAGAACCCTAGAGACTCAACTAAAAAACTACTAGAAAGAATTCACAACTTTAGCAAAGTTGCAGGATTCAAAATCAATCCACATAAATCATCAGCATTTTTATATATTACCAACAAAATTCAGCAGCAAGAGATACAAAAAGAAATTCCATTCCAAATAACAGATGATAGGATAAAATATTTGGGAATCTATCTGCCAAGGAAAAGTCAGAAACTATACGAACTAAACTACAAAACACTTTCCACACAAATAAAATCATATCTAATCAACTGGAAAAACATTAAGTACTCATGGGTAGGCAGAGCGAATATAATAAAAATGACAATAGTACCCAAACTAATCTACTTATTTAGTGCCATACCAATCAAACTCCCAAGAAATTATTTTACAGATCTAGAAAAAATAGTAGCAAAGTTCATTTGGAAGAATAAAAGGTCAAGGATTTCAAGGGGATTAATGAAAAAAAAAGGCAGATGAAGGTGGCCTTGCTGTACCAGATCTAAAACTATATTATAAAGCAGCAGTCATCAAAACCATTTGGTACTGGCTAAGAAATAGAGCAGTCGATCAGTGGCATAGGATAGGCTATCAGGATAATCTAGGCAATAACTTTAACAATTTAGTGTTTGATAAACCCAAAGACCCCAGCTTTTGGGATAAGTACTCACTATTCGGCAAAAACTGCTGAGAAAATTGGAAACTAGTGTGGAAGAAATTAGGGCTTGACCCATACCTAACACCACATACCAAGATAAGATCTAAATGGGTTCATGATCTAGATATAAAGAGTGATATTGTAAGCAAATTAGAGGAACATAGTATAGTTTACCTCTCAGACCTGTGGAGATGGAATAAATTTATGTCCAAAGAAGATCTGAAAGTCTTAATTGAAGACCAGATAGATAATTTTGATTATATTAAGTTAAAAAGTTTCTGTACAAATAAAACTAATGCAGACAAGATTAGGAGGGAAGCATCAAATTGGGAAATCATCTTTACATTTAATGGTTCTGATAAAGGCCTCATTTCTAAAATATATATATAGAATTGTCTTACATATATAAGAATTCAAGCCACCTTTCAATAGATAAGTGGTCAAGGGATATGAACAGACAATTTTCAGATGATGAAATTAAAACCATCTCTAGTCATATGAAAAGGTGCTCCAAATCACTATTGATCAGAGAAATGCAAATTAAGACAACTCTGAGGTACCACTACACACATGTCAGATTGGCTAAAATGACTGGAAAAGATAACGATGAATGTTGGAGGGGATGTAGGAAAACTGGGACACTAATACATTGTTGGTGGAATTGTGAACAGATTCAACCACTCTGGAGAGCAATTTGGAACTATGCTCAAAAAGTTATCAAACTGTGCATACCCTTTGACCCAGCAGTGTTTCTATTGGGCCTATATCCCAAAGAGATCTTAGAGGAGGGAAAGGGACCCACATGTGCAAGAATGTTCGTGGCATCCCTTTATGTAGTGGCTAGAAACTGGAAAGTGAAGGGATGCCCATCAATTGGAGAGTGGCTGAATAAATTATGGTATATGAATGTTATGGAATATTATTGCTCTGTAAGAAGCGACCAGCAGGACAGTTTCAGAGAGGCCTGGAGAGACTTGCATGAACTGTTGCTGAGTGAAACAAGCAGAACCAGGAGATTATTATACACAGCAACAACAATATTACATGATGATCAATTCTGATGGACATGGCTCTCTGCAACAAAGAATTGTCTCAAACCAGTTCCCATTGTTCACTGAAGAAGACCATATACACCCAGAGAGGGATATGAAATATGGACCACAACATAACATTTTCATGCTCTCTATTGAGGTTTGTTTGCATTGTGTTTCCTTTCTCTGATTTTCTTTTTTTTCTTGTAGATAGGATTTTTCTTGCACAACTTGTCAACTATTATTACATTATTAACATGTAGTGGACTTCCTGCCATCTAGGGGAGGGGAGGAGACTGGGGGTAAAATTTGTAATGGAAAGCTTTGTAAAGATCAATGCTGGGGAACTACCCATACGTATGTTATACAAATAAAAAAGCTTTAATAAAAAAAAGAAAAAAAAAGAATATAATATTTTCAAGGGGACATTCTTTACATTTTTGTACATTTTACATTTTGTTAGTACTTCTTGTTGTTCAATGTGTCTGACTCTCAGTGACCTCATTTGGGGTTCTCATGACCAAAGATATTGAAGTGGTTTGCCATTTCTATCTCTAGCTCATTTTATAAATGTGGAAACTGAGACAAGTAGTGTTAAACGACTTGCTCAGAATCATACAGCCACAAGTGTCTGAGACCAGATTTGAACTTAGAAAGATGAAGCTTCCTGAATCCAGGGCTGATACTCTATCCATTGTGCCACTTAGCCACCTAGTTGATATCTGGCAATAGATTAATAAGTACCGTTTTATTAAATGGCAAAAAAGAAATTATTTAGATTTTTTTTACTTTATCACTCCATTTACTTCTCCATATTGGTAAGAACTAGAAAATCAAGTACCCATTTCTTTAACTTTAGAATTCAGGTCTTGGATGTTGCCACAATCTAAAGATGAATTAATATTTTTCTATACATACTTTTCTCACTAAAAGCAATTATGATACATTCAAAACTTCATGCCTGCATTTAATTATGCTGAAAAATGGGCAAAAATCACTGATTTCTAACACAGACATGTATTTTCATTTGATTAAGAGGGTTCAGCAGAGGAAAAGGGAATACTAATTGTGTTATCATAGTGCCATTTCACTGGCACCTCATTACAATCCTTAGATTAGATTGTGACTGTCTGTCCAAATCCTTATGAGGTATCTAGGCAAATGGACAATACTTTCAAACAAAGCATTTATAGGAGAAAACAAAAACATTCTTAACTATATAACTGGATTCTTTCATGGGTAAAGTTTGCTCTATGAAGCAAATTATATTCATGTACTTTCTATAAACAACAAAACCAAATAAATTCCATTCATATTCTACAAATCTCATTTTTTCTATTCCTAATTTTATTTCTGTCCTGTTTTTCCCCTCCACACACTCCCAGGTATTTGCATTGAGGGCTTCTTGAAAGAAGGCAATGTCTTGAATTTCTATTTGTATTCTCAGCATCTAGCTGTGCCTTGCACATAATAAGCACTTTCTAAAAATGCTTTTTAATCGTTCATTCCATTAAGTTATTGTCTCTCTCTCAAAATTACTGTGAGTTATTTTGTATGTTTGTATTTGTTTACTTTTGTACATGTTATATCCTCCCTTATTAGCTCTTTGGAATAGGAACTTCCTTCCTTCCTTCCTTCTTTTTCTCTTTGTCTCTTTTTTCTTCTTTCCTTCTTTCTTTCTTTTCCTTTTTCTCTCTCCCTGTCTCTCTCCCTATTTCCCTTCCTTTTTTTCCTTTCCTCCTTCCCTTTTTTCCTTCCTTCTTCTTTCCTTCCTTCCTTTCTTCTTCCCTTTCATTCTTTCTTCCTTCCTCCCTTTCTTTCTTTCCCTCTTATTTTTTTTGTCTCACTACTTAGTACAATGTCTTAAACATAATAGATACTTAATAATTTCATGAATTGAATTGAATTGAACTAACGTCTTCCTACTCTGGGGATAGGCAGAAATATGAAGGACACTCTTCTCCAAGGTCAGCTTGGAATTACTTTCAAATTGCTTTCAACAAAATGAAAAACAAAACTTGGCACATGGAGATGTTCATTTTTTCATGTTTATAATAAAAAATTTTAAATATTTGCAGTTAGTCTCTGATAGACTCTCCCTAACTGCCAAATGCATGCTCATCCTAAGATGTTTCATGATTTCAGGGTTCAATATCCTCAGACTGCCTTCATTTCCCAATATCTAAGATTTGTTCTTGCTCTGCCTCCCCACATTGAAATTTGCCACTCTTCATCTCTCCATCCCTCAGGGTCTAAAGTTTCAGGTTACATAATCTGATAAATGGTTAATACAATAAGGAAAGAAGTGCCCTTGAGTTGTAAAGGCAGGAAGCCAACAGCTGTGGTTGATAGCTCTGAAGAGGGCATGACCCTCTCTCTCACATGATGAGGCTGCCAGCAGTCTCCACATTTGAACAAAGACTCAGAATTTTTCCTGATCATATAACTTTTGCAGAAACAGAATCACTAGAGTTTAGAATTGGAAAAGACCTCAGCCATAAACTCATATTTAATCTACGTCCATAAAGGAATTCCTGCTATATCTAACAAGTGGACAACTCTCCTCTACTTACAGAGCTCCAATGAGAAGGAACCTAGGACTTTCTAAGTCTGCCCATCCCATTTTTGGACAACTCCAGAAAGCTTTTTTCTTATACTAAGCTTAGTTTGTCCCTTTTCAACTCCTATGCACTGTTCCTGTTTGGGTCCTTTTCTATAGAATAATTGTTTGAATATCTAAAGACAATTATTATATTCACCCTTGAGTCTTCTCTAAGTTAAATATCTCTGTCTCCTTAAACTGTGACATACACAAAGTTTAAGAGACATAGTTTCTAGATAATTAATCATTTTATTAATCATGCTAGCAGATAATTTAAAGGGGGTTAATGGCACTCTCAAATGTCAAAAACCCTCATAGAACCCATTCAATATGTCTTTGGAAGAATAGGTGTTCCTGAAGATGGTTAACAAGTAATGAGAGAATAAATGTCATACCTAAACTATGGCATCATCAAGAAATGAATATACTATCCCAGGCATTGTCTGATCATAGCACTATTCAAAAAGGCTATCATAGAGGTAGAGCCAAGATGGCAGAGTAAAAGCAGAAATTCACTTAAGCTCTCTCCAAATTCCTCCAAATACCTTTAAATAATGACTCTAAACAAATTTTAGAGTATCCAATCCACAAATAGACAGAATGAAACAATTTTCCAACCAAAGATAATTAAGTTGTCTTAGGAAAGGTCTGTTGCACCATAGTGAAAATGGAACTCAGTAGAACCAGCAAATTAGGAGTGGGTCTTGGAAGTCACTGAAGCAGCAATAGCAGCTTCCAGAGGACCCAGTCCTCAGATGGTAAGGGGGTTGAACAGTAAAGGGGTCAGAAGGAGATTACAGGGATTTCTTTGCTAGCACTAATGCAAGACTCTATTGCCTTGCCTATACTCAGATTCAGAACACAGTCCTGACTCACAGTTTCAGGAGCACTAATTCACTAGAACTTACAGCCACAATAGAGTGGAGATCTTCCTCATAGTTCCAGGAAAGAAGAGTGCTTATGGTCACTTAAAGACCAGAGTACAAGCCAGAAGAGTAGTAAACACACTTCCTCTTGCATCATGCCACTTTGGAAGAATTGAAAACTTACAGGTCCCTAGAAGGATTGCTGAAAACAGATGCACAAAACCCTTGAAGTTTGGGGTATTGTATTCTCCACTCCAGAAATAAAGCCCCACTTTAACAAAGAGTAAAACTCAAGTAAATAGGCAAGGAAAATGAGCAAAAAAAAAAGATTCTGACCATGGAAAGGTACTATATGGTGAAAAGAAAAATCAAAATGCACACTTAGAAGAAGATAATAACATCAAAGCTCCTATATCCAAAACCTCAAAGAAAAAGCAAAAAGACTGTCACTTTTCTTACCTGGACACTCTAACTCTCACCAACTACCATCCACAAGGCAGGTAAGCCAGCCTAGCTATGCTGAAGTTGCAGGATACCCTGTGGGAAGAGTAAGGAGGCAGAAATGTTTGAGAAGCCAAACAATCACCATCACTTTGACCATCAACTGGCCTTTTACCCTGAGGGAGACAGCCCAGGGCATTGAACTAAAGAACTTTGGGAAGAGCAGTGTTTTAAAAAAAAAAAAAAAACTAGACGTACTTCTAGTTGAGTTGATGTGATCATTAAAGAGAGAAATCATTGTGGGGTCTACCTTCCTCATCAGAAGCATCAGAAACAACTGCTGACCAGTTGCCACTAAGGGGCAGATAAGCACAGGAACCATAGGAATCATAACAACCCTAGCCGCCGCACCCCACCTCACTCCAAGGCAAACTATATCTAGGTGGCAATTACATGGAAACCAGGTGGCACAAGGGATAGAGTGCTGGGCTTGGAGTCAGAAGATTCATCTTACTGAGTTTAAATCTCACTTCAAAGATATAACAAGTTATAAGATTTATTATTATTAAGATATAATTTCACATAACTTACTAGTTATGTGAACCTGGGCAAGTCACTTAACTGTCTTTGCCTCAGTTTTCTCATCTGTAAAATGAATTGGAGAGAGAAAAAACTAATAAGTAGAGAAGTGTGAATAGAATGTTTTTTGCATATATATATATATGTATATATATATATATGTATGTATATATATATATATATAATTTGTGTGTACCTATTTGCGTCTAATGGTAGCCATCCATAAAAGGAAAGAATAAAAAAAAAGAAATTTACATAACTTTGCTGTATATTTGGAGAGAAAAGCAGGTTGCACATGGTAGATTTTGAGTTTCATGTGCAATAATCTTTTTTTAATGTAATGTGTTACAATTTTTTTTTCAAATTCAATTTTTAAAAAAGAAGGAAATGGTGAACCACTCTAGTAACTATGCTAAGAAAACCCCACATGGGGTCACAAAGGGTCGGACATGTCTGAAAATGATGGAACAATCACAACAACAGATTCTATATACAGCATTCCTCTGACTACTAGTCCTATCTCCAATCTAACTTTTATTGTAAACATCTAGAGAAGTATCCCTTATGAAAAAAAGGGCCAGTCATCCCTATCAGCTGCCAGCCAAGAGCCACTCACAGGACAAGTAGACTAACCTAGCTGAAATAGCAAGGCACCTTGAGGAAGAGAGAAGAAGAAGCATATGCTCCTCCAGTAGAATAGGCAGCACTAATGTCTTGCCCACTATTTCCCTTCAGACCCTGATGGAGACAGACTACAGTCATGAACCCAAGGCCCTCTGGATTAGCAATGCTTCCAGCCCAGTGTCTACAGCCTTAAAAGCTACTTCTATGGAGATGTAGCCTGAGAATTGCGCCTGTAGGTGCTGCAGCCATAGCTACTGAAGACCTAGAAAAGAAAGCTCTTGTCACCAAAGTCCTTGGCACTGTTAAATGGCGCATCACATACTGATATGATTTTATTCATAGAAATAGCATTAAAGAAGAGACATTACCATCTGCTTTGCTCCTCTACTCTAAGGATTGTGGGACCTTCTGATGAGTAGCTGAACCCTTCCCTGTGTGCTATTCCTTCCATTAGAATGCTGAACAAAACTGCCTTACTTTTCTATCTGTATCCCCAGTGCTTTGTACATAAGTGCTTAATAAATGTTTCATTCATTTACTCATTCATTCATTCTCCAAATGTAGAATAAAATGTTATTAGTCTTCTTGGCTGCCAGATAATGGTCTTAACTCATACAAAGCTTGTGGTCCACCCACTAAAAATACTTAGAACACACAGAACCATAGATCTAGAGCTGATGGGACCAATGAAGCCAACTTTCTTCACCAAATGATAATACTGAGGCCCAGAAAAGTTAGATGCTTTGCTCAAGGTCTCACAGATGGTAAAGCATTAGAAGTGGAATTTCAGCCCAAGTTCTCTCAATTCTAAGTCAATTCTCTGTTTACTCTGCCATTCTGGTTGAATTGAAGAACTGTTGGGTGACCATGCCTCCCATTCCTGCACTTGTGGAAATAACGTTTAACCAAAATAGAACTTTACTCAAGAATTACTGATTCATACAGCCATTCTGGAGAGCAATTTGGAGCTATGCTCAAAAAGTTATCAAACTGTGCATACCCTTTGACCCAGCAGCATTTCTGTTGGGCTTGTATCCCAAAGAGGTCATAAAGGAAAGAAAGGGCCCCACGTGTACAAGAATGTTTGTGGCAGCCCTTTTTGTAGTGGCTAGAAACTGGAAACTGAATAGATGTCCTTCAATTGGAGAATGGCTGAATAAATTATGGTATATGAATACTATGAAGTATTATTGTTCTGTAAGAAATGACCAGCAGGACGATTTCAGAGAGGCCTGGAGAGACCTGCATGAACTGATGCTGAGTGAAATGAGCAGAACCAGGAGATCATTATATACGGCAACAACAATACTATATGATGATCAATTCTGATGAACATGGCTCCCTTCAACAATGAAATGTTTCAAACCACTTCCAATTGTTCACTGAAGAAAGCCATATACACCCATTGAGAGGGATGTAAAATGTGGACCACAACATAACATTCTCATCCTCTTGATTGATGTTTGCTTACATTGTGTTTCCTTTATCTGATATGTCTTTTGTGTAGATAAGATTTTTCTTGCACAACAATGATAAGTTTGGAAATATGTATACATATATTTGATTTGTCAAGTATTTTAACATAATTAACATGTAGTGGATATCCTGCCATCTAGGGGAGGGGATGGGGAGTTGGGGGGAAAAATTTGTAACAGAAAGCTAAGGGTTAATGTTGAGGAATTACCCACACATATGTTATACAAATAAAATTAAATTAAAAAAAGAATTACTGATTCATCATATTAGATTCAGTTCAATACTATGTCATATCACAATATTTGTGGATTCCAATTCTGTCATCCAGCATATTTGCAACTGTCCTCCAGTTTTGCATCATCTGTAAACTTGATCAGCATGCCTTTTGCACCTTTACCCAAGTCACTGATACAGAAGTTAAGCAGCACAGGACAGAGCACAGATCCCCAGGGCATGCCACTGGAGACCTCCTGTCACACTAAGGCACTGAACCATTAACAGTTACTCACTGAGTCCTGCCTTTGGACTCATTCCAAATCCATCTATGTTACTGTCCAGCCCACATTACTCCATCTTTTCCACAAGATTAGCCAGCCACACTTTATTAAGCATTTCACTAAAGTCTAGGTAAACAATATCTACAGAATTCCTCTGTACTACCACTTAAATAATCTTGGAAAGAAAAAAAAGGAAGGAAGGAAGGAAGGAAGGAAGGAAGGAAGGAAGGAAGGAAGGAAGGAAGGAAGGAAGGAAGGAAGGAAGGAAGGAAGGAAGGAAGGAAAGATGTTAGTCTGATATAATTTACTAAAGTCATACTGGTTCTTTGTAATCACTATTTCTTTTTTGTGTCCATACAAATGATCTCTTTAATCATTTGTTCTATACTTTTCCCAAGAAACAAAGTCAAGCTCACTGACCAATAGTTTATAGATTCCATTTGCTCTCCTTTATGAAAACTGAGACACGCAAAGGACAATCAAACTTTGCATACTCTGATCCAGCAATACCACTATTAAGTCTGTATCCCAAAGAAATCCAAAAAAAAGAAGGGAAAGACTATTTGTAGAAAAATAGTTATAGCATCTTTTTTTGTGTGTCGACAAAGAATGGGAAATTGAGGAGATGACTATCAACTGGAGAATGTCTGAAAAGTTGTGGTATGTGGATGTATTGAAATACTATTGTGCTATAAGAAATTACGAGCAGGATGATTTCAGAAAAACCTAGAAAGACTCACATGAACTGATACAAACTGATGTGAGCAGCAGCAGAACATTGTACATAGTAGCAGCAATATTGTATCATTATCAGTTGTAAAAGATTTAGCTATTCTCAGCAATACAATGATCTAAGACAATTCTAAAGGACTCATGATGAAACATTCTATCCACATCCAGAGAAATAACTGTTGGAGACTAAACACTGATAAAATCATACTATTTTAACTTTATTTTTTTCATGTATTTATGGTCTGTTTTTTTTCTTTCACAACATGACTAGTATGGAAATATTATATATGATTGCAAAATATAACCCACATCAAATTTCTTACCATCTTGTTGAGGTGAAAGACTAAAGGAGAAAATTTAGAACTCAATTTTATTAAATGAATATTAAAATTTGTCTTTACATGTAACTGGAAAAAATAAAACATTATTTTAAAAAAGAAAGAAAATTAGACCAAATATCCATTCCCCATCCCTCAGTACATCTTCTCTTTTCATTCATCTTTCAAATATCACTTGCCAGAGTTCAGCAATTGCATTCACCACTTATTTCAGTATCCAAGGATGTAGTTCATCTATGCTAGAAGACATGGAATCAACAAAAGCAAATGGGTACATCCTTGCTATATTCTCTTACTTATCTTGAGTATAATTTCCTTTTAGTAATTTCACATTGACTGAAATATCAGGAAAAAATAAGTATTGAACATAAGAGAGAGAAGGCAAAAAGAATCTCATCATATCTTGTGTCAGGTGTCCTGGGACGGGAGTGAGGAGAGGGTTTTCTCCTGCAGTGTGATAAGTTTTCTGAGAGGAAGTAAACCTTATGTTCTAAGCTGAGATATCTGAGACCTTGAGCCCAGAGAATGTCAAAGGAAGTTAGCCGTGAAGAATTTGTGTTTTAAAGTCAACAAAGATTTCTTCTTTGATAATATTTTCTAAATTACCTTTTGAAGTGGTCCCAAAATCAAAGTTTCAGGAACTCTGATAGTCAGGGATCATGGGATCCTAAAAAACTTATTTCTTTTAATATATTAATAAGAAAAACCCAAAGAATGCTCCATGGCAATTTGTATGGCATATTTCACTATATTTGATGCCCTTGATTGATTATTGCATCATATGTTAATGATTCTAATGATGTGAATTCTAAGACAACAGAAGACCTAGAAGTTAGGATAGGCTCTTAGCATCTTTCAAATTACATCATAATAGTTTTGCTTCTGGAAAGGGCACATGCTTTTCATTCTAGTCCAGTGGTTTAGCAGAAAAAAATATGGGCCTCAGAATCAAGAAATTTGGGACTGTTCTAGACTGGCTAGTGATTCATTTTCTTTACCTATGTCTCAGTTTTCATCATAGGATGGAAGAAATGGTCTGAATGAATCCTAAGGTTCCTTCATAAACCTAATGTTTTACAGTTCTCTTACCCAAATCATGCTTCATGTCTAGCCACCAAACTAGGGGATTAGAAATAATATGTTCTAAACAGATCAAGAATTGTATTCATGGGCTGAGTGTATCTGAAAATTCAGAATCAGAATAAAGACCACATAGGAAGGAATCAAAATGAAAATTAAGGCATCCAAAGAAACAATACAGAGACATAATGCACATGTGAAATAGAAGGGGAGCATTGACTGTGAAACAGAGAGTTCAACAAGGGAAATAATGAGAGAGAAGTGGTCCAACTGTAATTCAGTTTAAAGATGGCACAGATTGACTAATAAGCAGGAAGAAAATGACAGAAGCAGGACAGGAACTGGAGAGCAAATCCTCTGACTATGGAAGTTAGAGGAAGATGAACCTAGACCACCATTCACTGCCACAAACATTGAAATAAAAATGGCCAAGAAATGAATGTGAGACATTACTCTAAAATACAAGACTCCCTCCTCCTTCACTCACCGATCACATATAGAGCACCGTTATAAACATTGGAAAAAAAAAAAAGCAAAATTTCAAAAACAAATGTTCCCTGGCCTTTTAGAGCCTACAGTCTCATAGGAGAATTAGATGCAAATACAGATAACTATAACATAACACTATAAGTTTATTAGAGAAAAGCAAACCAAAGTGTATGGGTAGTCCACAAGACTTAGGTTTGAATCCTGATTGACACAATAACCACATAACCAGGAGTCGATCACGTTTATTCTGAGTCTCAGTTTACCCATCTATAAAATGCAGCTAATTGTATTTCCTCTCCCTTCCTTATACAGTCATTGTAAGAAAATCATTTTGCCAATTATAAATATGCTACCCTTAGCATATTTCTGAATTGTTAGTTCTATTTTCTTACCTGGAACCCTTATTACATGCAGCACCCATTTTAGAAACTAATCATAAACTGTGTAATATATGTAAGTCTTGCTTCTTCAACAAGATTTTAAGCTCCTTGAGGATGAGTTATATTTATTTTTCTGTTACTCTTTTTTTACTATGACTACCATTGGATTGAGAGAGTCATAGATGTTCAATATGTAGTTGAATTAAGAAGGCCCTCTGACAAACAACAGAAAAAAGAAAATTCTACAATTGTAGTCATTAAAAAACATTGTGTTGGCTTCTATAAAGATAGGAAGGGGCTGTGGCATTTGTCAAATATTCATGTCAAAACATTTTGGGCTTATGGATGTGAATATTCCCTCTAGAAATGCCTGACCTTCTTCTGCATGTTATTTCCATAAGTCATCCAAAAGGGGTTAACTCACCATGCTGAGTACCTTCTTCTATAGTTCTGCAATTATGGACATATCAGTGGAGCACATGGGATATCCATTTGTTAACCCATTCTCTTATCACAACCCTAGCAAGTGAACTTCCAAAAAAAAAAAAATCTACCAGATAGCTATACGATACTTGCTACTATAAGATGGGAGCACAATGGAAGCCTCTGATGTAAAACCCAAGCCCCATCAGAGTCACCAGTGGTCTCAATCACAGTTTTCCTCTTAAGCCTTCCATGGAGTACACTTATTCTATACCAGCCCACACCTATGAGATTTACATATGATTTTTCAAGGGTTTTTTATTTATATATTATTTTAGGTCAATCTGAAACTATTCTGTTATGAATTTCTCAGGATGTGACCAATGAACTAGTTTTATGTGTCCAAAACACATTTAAGGAGATAAGCCAGGACATTGCTTTCAGCTTGCTCCAGATAAGTTAACAGACTATTGTCTAGCTTTCTGTGTCTGCAGCTAAAAGAATAGGTGATGATTTGTTTAAACTGCAAAGGCTTTAAATGTACATTGATCAAACATTATTTAAGAATAGCTTAAATGGAAAGGGTACATAAAATCAATGTTTAATTGATTAATTTACTTTACAAGTCAGGTACTGACAGGACTAGAAACTGATATGAAATGAAGGCTAAAACCAAATTATCTGCCACTGGATGGTATTGCATTTCTCTGGCTGTAAATTTTAAGTCTCCAATGCCTGTCTAATAGCTAGAGGGTGGGCAGAAGAATAGCGCCCATTCCTTTTACTGGGAAAATGACAGGGCAAAATGTCTAACCTCAATTTACCAGGAACTCATTGACTGACAAGGGGCTTGGGGAAGAAGATATCCTTCTTGTTCAAGTGCCAAGAGCAGGAGAAAAAGCAAGTCAAGCTGAAGAACAGTGGGAAGAGCCTATATTGGAGTCAAAGGAACTGGATTTAAATCATGACTGTCCCATTCACAAAATGTGTAATCTTGGTCTAGGCATTTGACCTCTCTGAGCCTCAGTTTCCTCATCTGCAAAATGAGATGATTGAGTCAGATAATCTATAAGGCGCTTTATAATTCTATGTCTATAATCCTTTGAGCCTAATAAATGTTCTTGATTTATCTATTCAAAAGACAAAAAAAAAAAAAAGAAGAAAAAGAAAAAGAAAAATCAAGCTATCTCACTAGCACTTTTTACCAGAAAAAAAACTTAGAACATCCAGGGCCATGAAAATATTAACTTCATATTTGAAAAGGACGCTTTGCTTTTCAAAATGCTTTCTTGTCCATTTTTTTATTTGATTCCTTCAGTGTAAATTCTTTTACTTATCAGGCCTCAGTTTCTCAATCTGTAAAATAAGAAAGTTGATATGGACCCTAAAATGGTCTAAATTTTGGCTCCAGTAACCATCCTGTGAAATACAGGCAGCTTGGTGTTTTAGTGAATAAAATGCTCCATATGGAAGTCTGGAAGCTTAATTGTACCTTAGACACTTAAATATACAATGTTCTTTATCAGCACTGAAAGTGTTCTATAAAAATCCTATCCTGATGATGCCTTCCATCACAGAAGGGGCCTTTAGTTCGCAAAGGCTAGTCTAGTGGACAGAAAACATGGATCAGTTGAGTAGAGGCCTTGTAGTGGTAGTATTAAAGCGCTGGCCCAAACAAGTCCAGAGGTTCTCATCATCAGAAGGCTGGTTGATTGTTAGCTTTTCCTTTGGTTTTAGTCCACAATAATTCATGACAATATACTGTAATCTTGAGTAATTGGGAATAAAATCAAAGAGATTAACTTCACCAGTAAGGTCACAAATCTTTTGAAATTGAAGAATTTCTGAGTCTGAATATTCCCCCATCCTCATGCACATATTCTCTTTCTTATAGTCTAAAGGTAGCTACCAGGGTTCTAGCTCAAGAAAGAATGGAGTCCTTTTGAAAAATCAATAGGAAAAACTCACTAATTCAAATTTAAGGGAAAGACTTTATGAATCAAAGAAATATCTAAATTACAAACACTTTAAGAAACATTTCTTTAACTCCAGGAAAATTTAATAAAATTTCCTGAAAGCTATTAAATGCAGCAGATATCAGTCCTACTGACTTTAGTAACCAGGAGGAACATTAGAAATTAGCACATTAATTGTACATATGTAGAGGATGTTACCATGTATTTAAAAATACTTTGTTCTCTTAAATAGACTATCCACTCTCCTTTAAAATCTTGTTTATACTATTAATTTGCTTAGTAAACTCCTTCCCCATAGATATCACAAAAGTAATCTTCTTCCCAGCCTGGAGAATCTGAATTATTCATACATTCTAAATTACCAGGGTCCAGATTAATGAGGTTTTACTGTACTTATTCTCAACTACCTGCCTTTGGGGCTTTAAATCCTTGATTGTACACTCTCTTCTCCTAGGAATATACTAAACTATGTCCCCATGTGATACCACTTTTAAAGGGGAAGTTAGAAAGAATCTTCCAAAGCCTGGTCTCTGAGTTTTGTTTTGGTTTGTTTGTGTGGTATTTTTGTGGTATGGTTGATGGAAAGAGAAGTGGTCATAAAGATAAGAGTATTCCTACTGTTTCCATCAGTAGCCCAAGCTCCCACCATGAGGAATTTATTCAAATCTGGGGTACAACTTTACTTTCTTCTCTCCTGCATCTGAAATTTTAAAGTCATCTCAGATACCAAGCTTTGAGCCCCGGGGCTTTTGGCAGGAATAGAATATCACTGTCAATTTTCACCAGAACCATCCACTGTACCTTGGACTTCTAAGTGTGGGTGATAGTATAGAAGATGAACTGGATAATTAGCATAGTGCAGTCTTTGTACTAAATATATGAATCTAATTTAAATGTTCATTTTCTATGCAAAATTCATGGGGGAAAACAAAGGGAAAGGTCTCTCCCCTAATATCCCAATGTCCTCTTTATTATGTGAAAGTATCTATCTTAAGAATGGTATAAGCTACAAAACCTAAAAAGCAAAGGAATTATGTGTATTTATCCAAGGTAAGTATGTAAGCATTAGCAACATAAGAACATGGACATTGTTGAGGATTAGATTAAAGCCAGTCGCCTTATGCATGCTCATTTCCTTTTTTACTACTCAATTCCCCCATGATGCCATCTGATCATTTTTTGAATGTCCCCTGTGTCTTTGCCTTAACAATCTTGCCTGGTAGGCCATTCCACACGTTTGTGATTCCCTGCATGAAAAAATGCTTCCTGACATCTGTTCTGAATTTGTTTCTCTTTAATTTCCATTTATGCTCCCTTATCCTAACATCTGTGTCATTCTGAAAACGGTAACTCAGACTGACGTTATCTCTGCCATTTAAGATTTTATATTCCCCAGCTAAAAGTTCCACTTAACCATGTCGTGGTTGGGAGGCTGCTAAGTTAGGGAGTCAGACACAGCTGTGACTTCAGTGGGTTTGCCAGATGTGCCAGGCCTGCTGAGTTCCTCTTCAACACCTTTTTCCATAGAACCAATGTCCTTATAGACAGGGAATCAGACCGGGTAAATAATCCTAGCCTCAACACCCAAACGCTTTCTGCTGAGTGCTCCTGCCTGGTACTTCAATTCAGAGTTCTTGGCACATACACTACTTAGATTCCCTCTGCTTTCATATAATTGAATAATTCCTTTTTTCTGGTGAAGCCCAGAAAGATTCATAGGAAAGTAAAAACCAATTCCAGTGTTCATCTAAATCTATTTGGTTTCAAATGCACTTACTAGTTAGAATCATTATTTAGATATCACAAATGATTGCATCTTAAAATCTTACCTTTTCTTTTAGTTTCCCTTTTCCTCCCTCAGTAATCACCAAAGCCAATTGACTTTGAGTTTATCAACCCATTTTCTGCTTTGGCCATTTATGTGAACTTTAATTATCTCCATACAAATTCTTCATTCTGGGAATCACTTGGCTCTTATTTTTCCTTTTTTAAACTCCAGTGTAAAGTTTTTGTGGCTCCAGTTTGGAACTTTTCCCTTTGGTTTAAAAATGTGAATCTAAAATATAGATAGCTAATTTAAGTGCTCTCCAGAAATTAAAAGGGCCTTCCATCTTAGAGGAATAACTTAGAACTATTCAGCTAAGCTTCTATTGTTTTCTTATCAGATATATGTGTGTCTGTGACTATGTGTCTGTATGTCTGTGTCTGTGACATCTATGTATGGTATACCAGTATTGATGTAGTTTCAGTCTTAAGTTTTCAGCTGTTTAAAAGAATAGTAAGACTTTTAAGATGAGAGATAGGAAGAGAGAAGGAGAGAGAGAGAGAGAGAGAGAGAGAGAGAGAGAGAGAGAGAGA